>LGRX02005400.1:0-72098 GCA_001247695.2 Cymbomonas tetramitiformis
CAGTCCTGTTCATCCCTGTTCGTGAGCCCATTGACAGTCTTGTTCATCCCCTGTCTTGAGCCCGTCGACAGTCTTGTTTAAGCCTGCATACCAGGAGCTTACATCCGACCAAATCTTTTGGAAAATTATTGTCCTCAAGAAAGCCCCACATGGGGCATAACAGTCCCTCCAAGAGGAAACTCACCTTATAGTTTGAGGATTTCAAGCAAAACCCTTACGGGGCATACAACTCTTCCAAGAAGAGCCCATCACACAGTCGGGGGATATCACACTTTCCTTGTTGTCCCTACGGGACACAAGCAACATTTAAAATTAAAACTTCCTAGGATATGACAAGCACTTAAATTCACCAGGCCACATATTAACGAGAAACAACAAATTCACAGTCAAGGCAACATCCTCAAGCACGAGTTACGGTGCTCCTAGAATTTCTGAAGGGGGGCCTAACTAATTACTGTTTGAGACTGGGACGGGAACTGCACTATTCTCAAGGACGGGGGAGGAATTTTGTCGTAGTGTCACGGGTTGTACGGTTGATTCAATAATAATAATAATAATAAAACATTTACGTCGATGAGTAAGGCAACGCCTTCGGAACGATCTACTCGAGTCTGTTCCCCTCATACATGACAGTCTGCAAAGGCAGGAAGCATTCCACAGAGCATGGAAGCATGGGTGACTAGGCACTAATGTGAGCGTGTCTGCCACCAGCGTCGGAAAAACCATCAACAGGTCGTGGAGCTGATGCACGATGGAGATGGAGGCGGAGTGGGCGGTGGTGGTGATGAAGTGAGAAAAGCCCAGGGGTGCTCCGGCCCCTGGGCCGGTGGTGCCCCCGCAGGGCCGGGGCCCTACGAGGCCCCAGCCCCATGGGGGCTGGGGGAGGGTGGGGGTTCACATAGCCGCTTAGCACTTCCCCTGCGGCCTTTACAACCTCGGTTTCTTTCCTATTCTTCGTGCAAAGTACCTGAATGTTGGGTGCTTCCTCTATGGTGCCACTCTCAGGTGGGACTCCCGTTTCATGTAATATGCATCTTTCCCTTGCATGACGCCTACACATCCTGGACAGTTTTTTCAAAAGTGTCTTCACCCCACGGTGTGGGACCCCGATCCCTTTAAGCACCTTGCCAAAGCCTTCTGGTAAGTATCCTATGAGGGCAAGTTCCTCCGGCCACTCCACTGCATTAAGGAAGGGGGTTCCTCCTGCATTCCTGTGCTCACCATCCAAGTGTGCTCCAGGGTACTGGCTTCGTTGCTCCACATTATTCCTGCCCCCAACCCACGGGCATAATCGGGCAACTTCTAAACTGCCGGGAAGGACCAGGCTCCGCTAGCAGGCCAACCGAAGAAAAATTAGAGAGATTGCCGGTACGAAATTCTAAAAGGAAGAAAAGGGCCAAGCGGGAGTGCTTAGGCTAGCTACCTGTGCCGGTTGCAGAGGTTCCGGAACTTGGCTTGCGGGAGGATTCAACCCGGTGAAGAGGCCTTGTTCCGGGCTCGGTACCCCGTTCGGGTTCTTGTGTAGGCCGAAACCTGAGTACGTCGGAGTCTGAGAGGTCAACGGCCGAACGTGTAACGGCGAAAAGGAGCGTCGGGGACCCGGGCCCTCCGGAGAAGGGATTGCAGGAGGAGTCTGCTGCCCCGCCAATTCGCGGGACGCCAAGTCCGCCGGGACTTCCCCCATTGGCGGGGGGACCGCCCCCCCCGCGTTCAGATCAGCACGCGGAGCCACGGTCGGCTGAGCCATTGCCCGTTTGCCCCCTCCCCCCCCCCCGACGTGGGGCCGTCGGGGTCGTACACCTTGCGGAAGCGCTCTAAGTTCTTCACCATTGCCGCCTTGGACTGGTTGTGCACGTCCAAGCCGGGAACCTTAGAACAACATTTCGCAGGTGTTCGAGTTTAAAGATTGCACCATTCAGCAGGTCTTATGGGTCCGGCAAGACCTCAAAGTTCAGCCCGTGAAAGTTGTCCACCACCATATCTGGAACCGTCTTCCTCACACCCGTCTCCTGGCGGAGTTCATCACGGGACGCAGCCTGCGGACGGAGAGAGATACAGGCACCCCCCGCAATATCCCCTGCCGAGGAAGTTCTCTGCAAAATATTCCTCGCCGCGTCGTCGGATGAGGTGAGTTAGTGCGCACTGGAGCTGCCTGATTCCCAAACGACAGCTCTTCCAGCGACGTCGGCGACTCCGGCGGCGTGCCTACATTTTCCCGCGGCCACCGCTCACCCGCGCCACCCTCCCCGTCGCCGTCTTCGGATTCGTGAAGACCGAAGGGACCAATCATTTTTTATTTCAGAAGCCTTGTTCGAAATCCCAGTAAAACGGGTCCCGCAACGCTGGGACATAATCTTGGATAAAAATATATGGGATTCGTCGAGAGTCCTCTCGTCTAACCAGGGCACAAAAGCATGCAAAGACCTGGCAGAAAGGCTCTATAGATTTGTCGCGGATAAGAACTTGGAGTTGAAGGTGGTTTCCTTTGCAAGGGGACTGGATGGGCGATTGTAGTCCCGGATGAGGATGCTGGACTTTAGGTTCAGGGTTATTATTATGGGCTCTGATAGCCCCTAGCCTGACCCTGTCACTGATCGGAACTATGACCCCGCTAGTAGCTAGGGTGACTGTACAGACGTACCGTACAGTCAGTGTCATCATTTCGTATTATCCGGGTTTCCGAGATGCATGATAAAAGCACTCGGCCGGACTGTTTATGGAGCTTAGCCTGACCGTTTATCCGAGCGGAGACCTATCTCCCGCAGGTTATAGGCTACACCACTTTCCCGGTAGTTCCGATGGCACAGCGCCTAGCTGTTGCCATGTTTGGCTAAGTTTTGACACAGAGATGGGGTGGGCGCCCCCCTTAGGCAGTAGCCAGCCTTTTCGCGGTATGGCCTCCTTTTGAGGTGGAGATCAGTATGCTGCATGTTTCGACAGGAGTATCGTCGCTGATGCTGGCTTCCTTTTACGTTTCACTTGGTCGATGGAAAGGACACTCCGCGTATTGTGGGTCGCTCCCACTTTTAGCCAATCGGCTCACGACCTGTTTGATCTTGTTTTTATTGCTGAGACTTCTGCAGGGATCGGCCGCCACGGAATATGGCTTACCTACTGTCGCCACGTTAGCCCACGCTACCCATCTCAACGTCATTGTTATTATGGACACACCGCAGAGACCACGGACTCGCGCTAGAGCGCGCAAGTTAGCTACTATTTTTGATGACATTGGGGCGTTGAACTCGGCTACCCCCACAACGCCGCATTTAGCTACGTTTGAAGCGTCAGCTGCGGCTGCAACGCTGGTGCAGCGATTGCGCAAGGATGCTTTTGACGTGCAGTGCGCCAAAACTGCAGCAACAAAGGTTTTGGGTGACAAAACCACGAAGTTTCATGGCAACGAGACATCGGCTTCGGACATTTTCGCACAGCTGATCTCCGAGCTGCAGCAACATTTCACGCTGCATTCGCAGGCATTTGCACCCCTGTTTGAGCTGACTGCTGCTGATGCTCCTGTTCTGCCTGCTGCCAATGAATTGTTGTACTCTGTGCTGCTGCTGCTGACTGCACCAGGGTCTCCTGCCCGTAATTGGGTGGAGGCTTCTGGCTCCGATGTTCCTGCTGATGGCAAGCGTGCCACCCTCGAGGTGGTACGTATGCTCGCTGATGATTCGACTCCGTTCGAGTCTTTGATTGAGCTGCTTGATGTGAGGATTTATGATGAGCGAGACCCTGATGAAGGGATTCGTCTTTTTAACAGCTGTCTTCGGGATGCACAGCGTCTGACGACGCTGCCCGAGGACGCTGTTAAAAGGCAGTTCCTGTCTGCTATGTCTGGGCAGGCTTACGCCACGCTGGTTGACTCGTTTGCTCGAGCTGACCAGCGTGCAGCTGTAAGCCTGCTCACCCTCCAAGCACGCGTGCGCGAGCAGTACCGCTGCGGGCGGCTCTCGGGCAAGCGTACTGCAAGGCGCCCTATTTCTGTGGCATCTTGTACCGCTGACACTGACCTGGCTTCGGCCATTGCGTCGCTCAGTGCTCAGTTGGTCAAGTTGCAGCGGGATGTGGATTCCCTCAAGAGGGGTGGCTCCAAGCCGCCTCCTGGGAAACACACTCCTCGGAAATTCCACCGACCTGGCATGCAGCCGCTTGCTCATTCCGCCTCTTCGGAGGTGGCTTTTGACAAGCGGTCTGGCACCTTTGTCCCATCGTGCAAGCACGAGAAGTGCCGTGCCGTTGGGTCGAAGCATCGGCTCAGTGAGTGTCCTCACAAGGACACTCACCCGTTGTCGGCATCCTACTGCCAAGCCTGCACCCGTGCATGATGAGCCGGTTGACCTGCATGAGGTTAGCCGTGCCACCTTTGTGCCGGCGTCTGCCTCTCTGTCTCTCGGCCACGTGGCTCCTACTGACATTTCTTTCAAAACATTCAACACTGTCCACCCTGACTGGTTTGACATTGACCCTGAGCCTGTTGATGTCTGTGACTCCGATGATGATGGGGAGGGCTCTGACTGCCCTCCTGGTGTCTGCCTGCCTGAGATTGAGGGGGGTGCACCGCTGGCGGCTGCAACATTCCGGCGGTTCGGGGTCCCCAGGGGCTCCAAGCCGTTTGGGTTCAATGAATTTGCACTCAGCCTTTTTATGGTGGCTACGTTTCTGTTCAGTGCTACGGCGATGCCGACCCTCGTGGTCGGCGGTGGCGTCAGGGGCCTGGTAGAGCCCGGAGCCACTTACGGATACTGTTTTGGTCATCCCGAGGCTGCGGTGCTGGATTTCTTTTACCCGCTTGATATTACTGCTAGTTCGCCATTACCGCCGCGGGATGTGCCACAGTACTTTTCTCAATCGACCTCGGTTACTTACCCGCTTGGGGATCCTGCCGTTCCACCCTGGGACCCACCTGACCCGCTTGGGTCTGGTGGTGCTATTCAATCGTCTGCTTCGGCTTCTTCAAGCATTCTTGCTCTCCCACCTTGCCCACTTGGGTCTGGTGGTGTCAATATTTATGATATCTCTTCTCAACTGACTTCGGATACTTTTCTCGCTTGGAATCCGTCTGCTGAACTCGGCTCTGCCGACCAGCTTTGCAGTGGCTAGAGTTTGCTTATTTCATATCCTGGAGGTGTGATTAGCCTTAGCCGCAGTAGTGGGTTGTGCCGGGACAAGTCCCCGGGCACCCAGCTAGAAATATATCTGTTCCCAGTGAAGTTAAGTAGCTGTTTGTTACTGTTTAGTTTGCTCCGCTTGCCTAGCTTCATTAGCTACGGTCACAGCTCCGGGTGGTGTGCTGGACTTTAGGTTCAGGGTTATTATTATGGGCTCTGATAGCCCCTAGCCTGACCCTGTCACCGATCGGAACTATGACCCCGCTAGTAGCTAGGGTGACTGTACAGACGTACTGTACAGTCAGTGTCATCATTTCGTATTATCCGGGTTTCCGAGATGCATGATAAAAGCACTCGGCCGGACTGTTTATGGAGCTTAGCCTGACCGTTTATCCGAGCGGAGACCTATCTCCCGCAAGGTGGTTTCCTTTGCAAGGGGACTGGATGGGCGATTGTAGTCCCGGATGAGGAGTCTCATTATTCACTGATGCCACGATTCTCTCCTCTGTTGAACATGATGTTTGGACGGTATTTATTTAACACTATCTCCCTTGACATGTTTCCGGCACTCCTCCCGAGTTTCATATTGGCAAATAACCTTAGGGAACTTTTCGGTTTTCGTTTTTGATTTTACCGCTTGTTCGTCGTGGCCTTGTTCCGTGATATCCTCTTCGGTATCGCTAGGAAAATACTCTCTATCTTCGCCTTCACCTACCTCGGAGCAGTCACTTTCCCTGTTGCTATGGGTGTCTCTTTCCGGGTCGCTTTCCGGGTCACTTTCCGGGTCACTTTCCGGGTCGCTTTCATGAGTCGGAAGCTTTCGTTTCACGCTCTCCTTCACGAGTGCACACCGAGCAAGTGCATTAGCTTTACCAATATCAAATTCCTCTTTGGTAATAATACTTTCATTGAATAATGTATACAAACGACGGATATCCTTTTCGGCGGACTCCGAACACATCTCGGTCGCATGTCAAAACTCCACGGGTTTTGGGTCATTACTTCACACCGTGTTTTACTCCACGGATTTTGGGTCATTACTTCACAGGTGACCTGCGGGTGACATTCGCGAATGACCGATGACGTACGACGGCATAGGTCATATGGCATGGCATACTCATGACTAATGCGATGATGGCAAAATAACTTAGGATATTCGAGTTGAGTCGCATTACTTTACTTGAAGATGTGTTCGGAGTCCGCCGAAAAGGATATCCGTCGTTTGTATACATTATTCAATGAAAGTATTATTACCAAAGAGGAATTTGATATTGGTAAAGCTAATGCACTTGCTCGGTGTGCACTCGTGAAGGAGAGCGTGAAACGGAAGCTTCCGACTCATGAAAGCGACCCGGAAAGTGACCCGGAAAGTGACCCGGAAAGCGACCCGGAAAGAGACACCCATAGCAACAGGGAAAGTGACTGCTCCGAGGTAGGTGAAGGCGAAGATAGAGAGTATTTTCCTAGCGATACCGAAGAGGATATCACGGAACAAGGCCACGACGAACAAGCGGTAAAATCAAAAACGAAAATCGAAAAGTTCCCTAAGGTTATTTGCCAATATGAAACTCGGGAGGAGTGCCGGAAACATGTCAAGGGAGATAGTGTTAAATGGCAATTTACTCGTTCAGTTACTGCTTACAAAGACCAAGGTCAAACGGGCGGAGTGTTCGTGTGCCGTTCACACACCGATTGTGCGGCTAGCATACGATATCGAGGACCCCGGAAGGGCGAAGACAAATGGGTCGTGGAGAGTAACGATGTCGAGCACACTACTGAGACCTTTTGCAATGACAAAGATGAACGCGGAATATATCACGAGTTCCGGGAGAAAATCACCACGCACATTGAAGCCGGCGACGTGCCGAAACGGATACTAAACAAGTTGCATTTGAAATATCGTGGTCAGCAAAACATGCTCGCCAAGCTTCCGACGCAACAACAAATCCAAGACTTCAAACGGAACATTGTTCGGCGTGCTACTGGCTCCATCAAAATCGAGAGTGTTGCCGACTTGGTGGAGATAACCAAAGGCATGGAGCTACACCCTAACGCACTCGAAGGTGATATCAATGCTGTAGTTATCCTACCGGACGGCGTCTTTCAATGCGGAGATGATGCATTCGGGTTCCTATTCTCGACGCGAAACCTACTCAAAAATGCGGAGCGCGCTCGGGATGCGTGGGGTGGCAAGTTTCCAGGGGAGTGTGACGGTAGCTGGAAGTTCCTATATTGTGGGTGGCCCATCCTTGCGTTCGGAACCCACCATGTTTACTACGACGCCAAGTCCTGCACCATTAGCCATCAATTCCGCCCTATCTCCTACATGTTTACCAAGGGCGAGTCACGCGAGGCGTTCGAACGCCTTTTCAAATGCACCATACGTGCTGTGTTCCTACTGTACGGGTTTACGATTGACCTTTGCACTGTGGCGAGTGATAAAGCGGACGCCATAAAGTCCGCGTATGCCACGGTGTGGCCGTCAGCAAAATGGGTGACGTGCTGGCCACATATTTCGATGAAACCGCGGAAGGAGTGGGTGAAGCATATGGTGTCCACCGACAAGGGCGCTGTTATCGATGCTTGCAACGGTTTCCTACAGCACCTACACGTTTGCCGCACCCGCCCGCAATTCAAACACTTGGCGCGCCTCGTGCATCACCAACTTCGCAATAAACAAAAGGAGGAGGTTTTGGCGAACCTGGTTTCCAAAGAGTACACCTCCCCGCCATATGATTGTTGGTACGTCACTGCGTCTGGGGTATGTCACTGTATGCCCTCCTCCCAACCCATCGAGAGTTACTGGAAACAAGTCAAATCAACACGGCTAAACCATCTCCGTGCACGGTTGGACAATATGATGCACGAGCAAATACCAAACTGGCTATACTTGGATGCCGTCAATGGGCTATGTGAACCGATCAATAGCGGTACGTGCGGTGTGGTTCCTGCGGAGATCGTGTTCGATGCTTTTGCGAAACTGGAAGCGAAAGATTACAAACGGCTTAACGGGGCTTATTATGTCAACACGAAGAAATCGAGTGGCATTGAAGTGACAACGGAGCGGGTGAGTGACTATGAGGAATCCCTTTCAGGTGAAGTAATAGTGCGAGTGCAACAATCAATTGACACTTTCGTCGATAAGTACATGTCCCTTCACAAGGTACAATGGCAAAACGATCGTTGGGTGTGCGATTGTAAGGGCTACTGGCATAGTGGGGTTTGCTCCCACTCTCACCTGGTATTGCACTTGGAGAAGAAGGTCGACTTGAAGGAGATGTGCACCAATCTTCCCGTGCGGGAAAAGTCTGGGCGCAAGAGCCGACCGAAGGGTGCATGGAGTAAGCAAGGCCCTTCTCCAGCGAAGAAATCGAAACGATCCAAGAAGGGTGGGAAGTAGGCTATTAGAAAACGGAAACATTTGATACCTTAGTACCTGGCAGTAATTTTATACCGTATATGTACAGCAGTGATATATGTGTAATATTGTAAGTTGCATATAACATGTTGTGTCCTACTTTATTTCCCGTCGTGCCAACCCCTCTTATCGTGTATGCATACTCCTCTTCGGTGTATCTCCGACCATGGATAGTGTGTCATACCGCATCCAACGCGCGAAACACCGTTCGGTATCCCAATTATGTTCGGTGCCTTCGATCGATACTAGCGTTAGAGTAAGGCCCTTGGATACATGTCGAATGTGACAACACACTCATACATACCAGGTTTACAAGTGCGATATGTGATAAGTTAAGTTCAGACAATATATATGTATTCGAACGATACGGAAGTATACTAATATGCCTCGTTCCGTGTGCAATCAAATAGTTACTCCAAAGATGCCGGGTGTACAAGACTTGCGGAAGTTAGTAAGATTTCTCCTTGGCTCGTGGCCGCAACTAGTTGGTGGAGCACGCCCGAACTACTGGCCAGTTTCACACGAGTTTCCGCCCGTGATAGATGGCAAAGTTGCCAAGGACTGTAACGCACTGAAATCAGATTTTCTATTAGATATCACGCGCTCATATGCGCAATACAGTTTACATCATACGGAATACCGCGCAAGCTTTATTCAGGCATGCGAAACGATTACACCACCTAAACCCTTAGTGTGGTGTTGTCCAGCTCACGATCAAAATAAAGCTTTCTATGCGTGGGTGCACGACCTCTTGTCAATGCAAATAGTTCCTACAGTTCCTACAGTTGTCAAGGCCGCAGCTGTTAAATCAAGTGCAACTCCCCCCACGAAGAGGCCGCGAACGGAAATGGATAGGCGGTGTGCTCCTTTGACGTTTTTTGAGCACCTTTCCACTCCAAGTAATCCCTGCAATCGGAAAACAGCATTTTACCCCACACAGTCGTGTCAGTATGCGATATTGCGAGCAATATTCGGCCCACTTTTGCACGGACTGAAGTTTGGAGATTTCTGTTGCGGTAAGCAAGCCTCAATGGTGTATACAGAGCTGGCGAAATTTGGTGCGAAAGGAATAGTATTGTTTGACAAACATGCTGCAAGCGGGTTTCGAGAGGGTGACTTACTTCGTAGTGATTTGTCGAATAGCAATGTAGATGTCGTAGTGACGTCCCTCCCATATAGCCGCGGTTTGTGCACACCGTTGTTTGAGCGGCTAGTGCATGCTAACATTTCTTTTTTGTGCCTGAAGTTGCTGAACTCCTATGAGCGTCCAGCAGTGAGCGACGGTCGGGAATTGCTACTGCAATATGTTAGTGTGAAAGTATTGTTGCCGCCCATCGCATACCCTGGTCACACGAAGGCGCTTGGGGAGATCGAGGCTTGGTATGTATGCGGCAAGGGCGTGAAAGATAGAAAGGCTATACTAGCATGCGCAATTAGATTTACACAGCCCTGCAACGCTGGGCGTGTTGTTTTTGAGGGAGTAGAGTACAAAGTGAGTTGCAATCTAGCGAGAGGACTAATTATTTTTAATACACGTGTATAAGCAGGCCGCGCGCCATACTTCCAAGTCGTTCGATCGAAGTGCAAACACTGCTAAAGAGAATTGAGGAAATGCTAGTGGAAGAGACCCGAAGGCGCCAAGGGTCTTCGATTGAGCGGCAAGCGGGCAAGCGCACTAAGAAAGGCTTCAATGTATTATGGTCGTTTAGCATGGGGAGCACGTGCCGCGCAAGAAGCAAAAGCAATGCGAAGCCGAAGCAAAAGTTTACTCTTCCCCATCCTTTCACATTAGCCGTTGTTAGGGAGCGCCGATGTTGTGCCGTGGACGGCACAACATCGACTGCTTCGTAACAACGGCTAATGTTCGGGGATGCCCCAAAATGCGATTTTGCTCAAGACTGCAAGAGAAAGAAGCTTGTGGCACCAATGTCTTTGCCTATCCACTAGCGGGACTAAACTGTTGTGCTAACCCGCCTTTTGCATTAATGGGACCGTTCCTGATGTGTCTAAAAGAACAGAAAGCGTCAGCCCCTGTGGTTGCTCCACGATGGGATGGTTTCTCCCCGGATGGGTTCTGGTGGACTGCGTATAATAAACTGTGCAAGCAAAAGTTCAGAATCGTTGAAGCAGGTGAAGTCTGTTTCCAACAACTTAGAAATGGAAGATGGGTAGAAGCAGGCCCGCTCCCGTGGGCGGTCTGGATTTTTAGATTCGATTTCTCTTAAGAGTATTTTCGTATCCAAAAACAATAAATCATGAAATATATTAAAAGCCTTCCAGCGCAAACCGTTTGTCTTGAAAAATAAATTGTTGTGAGCACCAGTAACTTTCGGGGGAGGGGGCCCAATTTGAGGTTGACAGGGTGGTGGCAAGAGCCCGTTGAGGAAAGCCCCAGGCTGGGCCGCCATACAGCTAAGAACAAAGGAGCTTCAGGAAGCAAGGGCCCGAGAAGCCGAGATGTGTACCAATCGGCCAAACTCCGGAATTTGCGGGCCCTAGGGGAATTCCTGGCTTGCATGCCCACCAGAATCATTGGATTCGTGTGCAACACAACACATCCTATGATATCGTATCTACTTAGAACAGTTCGGTAAAACTAACGTGCATTCGGCAATGTGTCCTCAACTGGGAGGGTGTAGCTGCCCGGCCAGGCAAGCCGCAAGGTCGATGAATTCCCTTGTCGGCAGACTTTCTAGTGCCTTCCAGGATTTCGGAAGGTGTGGGTCGGACAACCCGTGCGCGGGTAGAGTGGTGAAGGTCTATGAAACAATGGCCAGGAACGAACAGTTGCAAGCAGGAATTACCCCAAATCAGGCGACACCACTATTCAGCTGTACGATCGACCAACTAGTGATTTTTATGAACGCAGAGGCAGCTTGTCAGGGATATGGCCGATGACATATGTGTCATACATGCCATACCATGTCATGTCATGTCATATCATGTTTTGTCATATGTTATAATGACATACCGTCGTCAAGTATTGACTATGACATGTGCAGTGCAGTGGTCGATTATGACATGTGCAGTCATAATGTCTGTAGTCCACTCACCATGAGTGACACTTGTCATCGAGATGCCGGGTACGGCGGCGAGATGACGAAGCAAGACAAGTCTTGAAGAACAAACAAGTTCTGAGAGGACGCGTCTTCGCTTCAAGCATGAGCTGAACATCATGTGAGTATCAAATGGCTATTCGATAAGCCGATACTGTTAGTTCAACCAATGTTCTCGGGTTCACAACCCGATGGTGGTAACGCTTATGAAGCGTGAGGACATTGAGTATATGAGGAGTAATTGTACTCAAGCAAGCAGCTCTGGTCTACCAGTCTGCTGCACTCATACCCACCAAACTCTTGCGCGTGCTATTGTCGTTCAATAATAGCCGTGCCATACATATCGCTCGCATAGCGAGCCCTGACACCGACCGCTGGGTTTGCCTCGGCTCGGGATTGGATACTTCTGTTTATTACTCTTAGAACTAAGGCAATGATCCCGATGGACCTATACGCTCCGAAGAGACCGGCGGAGCTGGGCACCACAAGGGTGGAAGAAATCATAAGATTCCCAGATAATTCTGATTTTCTCTTCAACTACCAGTGGGGGAAGACACTCCGTTCGGGCGACGAACACGTTTTTGGAACCAAGAGACTTTCCGATAAATCTAAATGCCCCATCTCAGCGTTGGAAGACTACCTCCTAGTGATGAAAATTTTGGGTATGAACCTAGCGCAAGGATTCCTGTTCAGACCGGTCAGGTCAGGCAAAGTGGAACGTAGCCCAATTTCTTGAAAACAGATGAATTCAGACCTCAAGTGCTGGTTGCAAAAAGCAGGGCTGTTCAACAGGGAAACATTCTTCAGCATTCGGACGGCAGGAGCAATTGAGCTTTTACTTGAAGGAGCCGACCTACAGCAGGTTATGGGACAGGCATATTGGAAGACGGAGAGGATCGCTAGACATTATATGAAAGTGTGGCAGGTCTTGGGAATGTCATCCTCAAGGAAGATAGAGAAAGTCTCAACAAAAGAATACCCGGAGCTGAATGCGGCACAATCATTCGTGCGAGTATTTGCATAAGCAATTTGATTATTAAGTTCTATTGGCTCGAGTTTGAGAGTTGGGGTGGAAAGGCGTCAAGCGGCGGGGGTTGTGAGTGTTGGCGGAGAGGCGACGTTGGAGTGGTGCGTTGTCGCTTCGTCTTACTTTCCGCTCTTTTTCTCGCCATTCCTACCCAACGGGAGCGGATCGGACAAGGTGACTGGGCGGTCATCCGATTTACGGGGAATCCGCAGGATCAACAGTATCACCGTTGATCGCCGACTTTCCTTCCGTCATCAGTGATGACCGTCATTCAGGAGGCGGATCGTCTGATCTCACTCCCCGGATCGAAGAAATGAAGGATCACGAAGTGCCTGTTCACCTCCAGCTTCGGAGTCCAAGTGGCGCAGGGTGATGTTGCTCTTAACACTTAAAAGGCGGTCTTTCATATTGTATAGCTGATATTCGCAGGCTTGTGGGTAGAGTGAGCTCGCTAAAAGGGGCACAACTTTCGCGTTACTCGTCCATTTACGCCCATCTTGAACTATGTAAGAGATGGGTGGCATACCTACTTGTGGATGCGTCCCCGGGGTTTAAAATCAATCTCTACTATGCGCAACGTCGCAGGTTACACACGTCATGGACGAGACGTTTGCAGTGGAGCAGAGAATTTTCCTTCTTTTCGGTTTGGACAACCGGTGCTATTTGAGTGTTTGATGACATTTTTGTTAAAGAAATAGTTTCGCATATGTGTATACTCAATGGGGATACCATATACGCCTCACCGGGGTGCCTAATGCATCCACAATGTGCCGAAACGTAACTGCATGTACAATAGCTGATATTCATATTGTATTCACCATATCGCCCTTTAAGTGTTAAGTCGGAAATTGGTGAAAATACTTCCCTTTTCCTACCCGACGATTGATGCGTCTTTCTTCTTCGTTTCCTAACGCAATTTTTCTTCCCGCCCACCCTTAAAGTGGGTTGTCCAACTCAGGCTCCGATTTGACGCTGGAGTGCTGCCTTGCTGCTTCGCCTTACTTTCCGCTCTTTTTCTCGCCATTCCTACCCAACGGGAGCGGATCGGACAAGGTGACTGGGCGGTCATCCGATTTACGGGGAATCCACAAGGATCAACAGCATCACTGTTACCCGGTGTCTCCGCGAGGAAACCTCCTCTGTACGGAGGCGTTCGAGAAAGCGGCAGGTGAAGAAAGTATGGGGGGCTCGGCCAGCTCGTCGTCACCTTCCATCAGATCGCCGAGGGTGTCCTCGTCGCCCAAAGTGAGGTCTTCCGCATCAGGATTCTGCTGAAAGGTGCAGACGTCGACCTCACCATCGTACAAGGTCTCGGGGATGCAAAGTGGCCGTTTGTTGTAGTTGTACTTCTCAAAGAGATCAGCATATTTTGGTCGAGTCACGTTGTCCGCTTGCTCCTCTTTTGTGAGAACAAACACACAGTGAAAGCACTACAAGTCAAGTGCTACGCTCAGATATGTCAACCGTGAAACTGTGAAGCTATACACAAGATAATACGATGTGTTATAGCTTCCGCCGAAAGAATGTGATGACAGCCCCTAAGGTGTCAGATGTGGAAATGACAGATGCTATGAACTGTCTGACTACCGAAGTCGATATCGGAGATGACACAGATGATGATGACACTGTCGGCGTGCCAAATCCAGCACACCACCTCGAGTGAGGTGGGCAGACCAGAATGAATACACTCATACCAATCTCCAGTCCAGACCAGAAAGAACCACAATCATGCCTGCCAGGGCTGAAAACCCCAAAAAGCTGGACAAAGTCCACACGGTCCTGGCAGGCCTATCAACTCCCTGTCTCTAGTGCCACTCCTCCACCGGGGGAATAGAATGCTGCTGTGCCCTGAGGGTCCGCACACCGCGGTGCCATGCAGCCGGATGCTTCGTCAGGGATATGACAAGGAGTATCCGAAGGCAGGTCCAGGTCACCCCGTCACCGTCAGACTTACATACAAGGGAAGATGTAGGGAGGGTCACCGCGGGTGGAGGCAGAGGCTCTCACGTACGAGACAGGTGCCGGTCACGGGTCCCCGAAGGGTACATAAGGTCGTAGGAGTCAAGGTACGGCATGCAACATTCACATAACAGGTCTTGTGCATGCTTGCTAAACCTCTAGGCTAACTGTCATTCTATCGGTTGGTTGTATTCTGCATATATTTTCAAAACCAAATCATAAAGTACCTGCAACAAAGTACCTGCAAAGCACAGCCAGATACAAAACCCAAAACAGGACAAACCAGAGGGTACTCACAGTCAGATCATGCTGCTGCTTTCTGAGTAGGCCTCCATGTCGAAAATCCAAAGGATCTGGCAGCTTGAATCACTGCCTTTTGCATATCCATGTAGCTGTCAAAGAGCATGTTGAAGTAGGGCACGGTGTTCTTGGTGGGAGGAACTGGCTTGGTGTAGGGGTCAGCCAAGTTCTTCTCCGAAGGTACCCTCCAGCATATGATCCAGCCCAGTCTGACAAAGTCTCTGAGCATATGGAATCTGACCAGAACATGCTTGATCTTTTGGGATAACGGGATGTTCTCAGCAATAGATCTGCATGCATCATTATCCAGGAGAAGGGGAACTGGAAGCTCCAATCTGGGGCAGGTTGCTGAAGCTGGAAGGTATTCTGTGCTTCTCATATTCTGATAGTCCACTCGCCTGCGGTCTGATTCTGAATAAATCTCGAGTTCGTCTGTCACTGACTTGCCATCAGGCCTGACACCACCGACTCCTGTACCCGTAGGTGTAGTGTAGTCCAGGAGTTTAGTCAGGAGAGTGCCCGGCTGTAACCCAGGGTAGCCGAATGCAATGTCAGTGGCGACCCTACCTCTCTGCTTCAGTGATTTCAGAATCAAGTCCAGTAGTAGAGGGTGGTTGTCCCTGAATAGGGTGTTGAATATAGCCGAATATTTCTGTCAGCATAAACATGAGAGATACCACCCGCTGAGCTGCAGTAGATGCTGCAACATATTCTGAACCCGTAGAAGATGTCTCTGTGATAGTCTGTCTGACTGTACCATACTGTAGAATCATGCCACAGAAGAATATCACCATGCCAGAGTATGATCTAGCTGAGTTTTCCAGGTCTCTGGCCAGGTCAGCATCGGAGTACACAAACAGTGTGAGCACACGTGCTGGCCTCTCAGGGTAATAGAAGGCCATCCTGTAGTGTGCCGTGCAGTCCAAATACTGTGCAATTCTGATAAGAGCCTTCATTGATTCCTCTGAGGGACAGGCCACAAACTGTGATAGGTAGATAACTGCATAGTAGATATCTGGCCGTGAAGTCCTGCTGTGCCAGAGCAGAGACCCAAGGATAGACCGATAGGGCTTTACCAGGGTGAGGTCAGGATCTGCTGGTTTCGATATCACAAGTTTAGAGTCCATGGGTGTACGGAAGGGTCTCTCGGGTATGTTGTTAGCTGTCATAAGGTCCTTGATTTGCCGAGACTGGTTGAGGTACACCCCCTGGTCATCATGTTGTACTGTCATCTGAAGGATAGAGGATATAGGACCCAAGTGTTTGGCCTTAAAGGTTGCTCTGAAAGCGGTCCAGAAGGCCCTCTCAAGAGCCGTGGAACAGGCCATACCAAAGTCATCCACATATACCACACACATAGCCTTAACCGTAGGCGTGTAGATGAAATAGATACAGGAATCATGTGTAGACTGCCTGAATGATTGACCCATGTATTTGAAACTGAGCATAAATTGTTTAACCATCCTCTGCCATGATGCACCGGCAATCTTGAGGCCGTACAACGCATATGAGAGTAATGCATAGTTGTAGCCCTTGAAAGTATATCCAGAGGCCCTACAAATTTAGAACCTTGTGTTTACCTTGTGTTTACCTTGTGTTTACCTTGTGTTTCGAGCCAAGTAGGGCCCTACTTGGGCAATGTCGGTAGTAAAATGGCAAAACCAGCCAAAATCGGGTGAAATGAAGTTTCCGATAGTTTGTTTTTTATTGTTGATATCGATGGTTTGGGTCGATGTAAGACATATGGAGCGAAGTTTTGGGTGGAATGGCTTTGGTAACCTCACTTTTTGAGGCCTCAAAGTTGTGCTACTCGGTACCTGCCCTGTACTTAAAGCATATCATTAATATGTGTTTGTTATTCGTTGAAAGACCGAATATCTAGGTAGATATGGCCATGTTTACATCGTATTCGATATGCGGTAGATATATACATGGCCATGTTTGATCAGTACTTGAGAATAAACACATGATAGGTAAGACCATACTTACCCTTGTTTATGTATAAACATGGCCATGTTTGATCATTACTTGAGAATAAACACATGATAGGTAAGGCCAAACTTACCCTTGTTTATGTATAAACATGGCCATACTTACCTTGTACTTGGATATAGATACATAATAGGTAGGGCCCTACTTACCCTTGTTTATGTATAAACATGGCCATACTTACCTTGTACTTGAGTACAGATACATGATAGGTAGGGCCCTACTTACCTTGTTTATGTATAAACATGGCCATATTTACCTTGTATCTACCCAAATGTCTAAGTGATTCATGCATTCACGTGCGTACGTATGGTGCGTTAGACATTGGGTAGGTACAAGGTAAGTAAGGGGTAAGTAAGGCCAAAAACCACGACCAAACATGGCCCTACTTGGGTAGTGTTGCGCCGCGGGAAAACTGATTAAACATGGCCCTACCTACCTTGTGTCTGAAGCCATCCAGACACAAGGTAGATACAAGGCAAACATGGCCCTACCTACGATTCCTAAATTTGTAGGGAGGGAAACTGAATCCACACGGGGAACTCAAGCTTAGCATGCATAAAGGCCCGAGACACGTCCAGATGTGACACCACCAGCTGGAATAGAGCTGCCGAAATATAAATAGCAGTCTGAAAGCTGATATCTCTGGAGTAGCTGAAGAGGTTTCCCACGGAAGGTAGCCTGTAGTTCTGCTGCCGTCACCAGCCATACGGGCTTTAAAAAATTGATAGGGCTTGCCTGCTCCAGTAGGGTCAGGCTTGAATGGCATAGACAACACAAATAGTGTAGTAAGGTACTGTGCACTAGCCGGAGGTGTTCCCAGCTTGAGCTTCTCCTGATTAACCATATCACCAACCTCCTTATCCATAGCTTTTAACCAGTCTTCAGACTGTGGTGAGGATAGGGCCTGTTTGACACTGTGAGGTAGCTTAATCTCTGGTGCCGAGACCTCAAGCATGTGGGTAATAGTAGAGGTAGGAGCATCAGAGAGGAACTGCTCCATGCTGCTGAAACTGCCAAACATGTACTCTGCTCTGAGGTCACTGCTGAGGGTGTCAGAGAAGGGCAGGTAAGCTGCTGAATGGGTGGACGGAAAGATAATTAGGTTGGCCGGGAGATCAATGTGCCAGCCAGCCGGCTCGTCGGGGCAGGGCTCCAGGATAACACCGTAGGGTCTCCTGTTGCCTCTGTGGGTGGAGATGAGAAGTGCACTGTAGATAGGTGCTCTGATTGTCTGACGAGCCTTCACAATAGTCCAGATAGGGTAGTGTTCATTAATGCCGTTCAGCTTTCTGTAGCAGTCCAGATAGTGTAGTAGGTCCCGATAGTGCTGACCATCTGATGTTTGTGATACATATCTGACTGCCATAGTCCAGGTAACTGTGCCATCTGTCTGAATGAGCTGAACACATGCGTGTGACTCCTCTCCGTCAAAGAAAGAACCAATACCATGTATCCTCGAGCCTGCTGTGTCAAAGCTGTCACTGAATGGTTGTGGTCTGTCATAGGATGCATCAAACTCCCGCTCTGCCTGATGTGGGTCTGGAAAGGATCCGAATATCTCTCCCATGTCCTGATGATTATGAATCCAGTGAGGCTTGCCAACATAGTGTACCATATTAGTCTCAGTATCCAAGATCTTATATGCCAGAGAGCTGAGTGATACACCGACAAGACGGCCTGACCAGGCCGCCCGCTGGGACTTCCTAGACATGCCAGGCTGTCTGGAGTTCCTCTGCTGCTGAGACATGATGACATAGCAGTTCTGGCCGAAGGCCTTCAGTTTTGCATAGCCATAGTGGTAGCCTCTGATCTGATGAAATGGTGTTGTAGAGATGTTCTTGTGAGTAGAGAGGTTCCATATGAAGCCAGCATGGGTGGCAGCCAGAGGCCAGTAGTCCTCGGGCATGCCAGCTGCCAGAAGTAATGCCTTAGCCATGTCGGATATCTTGCCAATGGCATTTTCTGCATGAGGGTTGTCTGTATGTACTGTAGGTGATGACTTCTGGTGTAATATGCGATGCTTCTGATAGAAAGCCACACACTGTGGGTCACCCATCTTTGGAGCACAGTCTGTACGGAGTGTAATGGACTGTGGTGCATATCCCATTGCATGCAAGCTGCCGTAGAAATGAACCAGACAGGTGTAGTATTCTGATTTCTGAACGAAGGTGTACACAAATATGAATCTGCTGACATAGTCAATGAACTGGCATCGGTACAGGTGTCCGTTATAGCCAGCTGGGGTAATAGGTCCGGTCATGTCAGCAGCCCACTTCTGGCCGGGCTGTATGGCCACTGATCTCAGCTGGTCATGGTGTCCACAGGGCTTCTGCTTCAGCTTACTTGTACAGCATACTGCACAGAACTGAGAGCAGGTCGGCATGGCTGCTATAGCTCGCCTAGACAGCAGAGGCCGACCGAGCTGGATGCCAGGCAGGTCGTAGAGCTTACGCAGACTGGCTGTAGAGCCGTGACCCATGTCTGCATGGAACTCCACAAAGGGACTGACCCGAACAGGTGTGTTTCTGTTCCTGAACAGGATACAGATCTCAAAGGGTGTGCCATCAATGAATACTCTGTCGGGTCCGCCATCTGAGCCACCCGGTGTCAGTGGGTGACTGGAAGCATATGTGTGCTTCCGAGAGAAACTGAATATCCTCTTACTGCCTTTAGGATAGATGTGTAGTACCTCCATAGTACATGTCTTGTGCCATATCTGGTGTTGTGGCATATACGGGACAATCCAGAAGTAGGTGGTATTATGCGGGTCAAGGAGAAAGTCATGGTTGCCCTTAGTCAACATTCTGTCAATCATACTGATACTGAAGGGAATGTTGCTATAGAAGAACTGACCCGTCCACTGTTTGGTGTGACAATCATCTGATATGGACCAGTGCTCAAGAGCCGGATGATTGTTACCCTCTCCAACAGGCAGAGAGTCCCCATACATAGATACATCAAAAGCCGGAGTACCAAGTTTAGCTGTAGCTGTAGGAGAGCCGTGAGTAGTAGCCCATTTAGTATACTCGCTATTACTCCACTGCCAGTCTGATGAGTCCCCTGTGCGGGTCCTGACAGCTGCTGAGCCGAAGTGGTGAGTGTGCGGGTGCTGCGGCTCATCCCAGAGGTAATCCACCTGATTGTCTGTGATACGGTATGTCCTGCCTGAGTCCAAGTGAGTGTAAGTCATGCTGATGAAGTCTGGAGAGCTGAAGCCGTGTCTGAGCATAACTCGGGTAGATAGAAGGGTCCTGGCGCCTTCTTTGAAGTGGCAGCCAGGTATAGAGTACTCGTCTATCTCCCCTGACAGTATCTCACGACCATATAGGTGGAGTGTGCAGGTCCCGTCAGTTCGGGATACAGGACCTGTCATCACCGTAGAGAAACCAATGGTGGAGGAGGTATCCAAGGCCGATATTCTGGACCTGGTGCCTGTAATATTTCCAGTGGCCCCAGAGTCCACTACAATGCCATCGCCGTCCCGTGATAGTGCATAGGCCGAGACAACAGGGCTATAGGTGAATACTAGCCCAGGTGGTGGTGTGCCGTGTGCTGTCCAAGTGAAGCCGAGCCACCAAGACATGTGCACCACGGCACCACCGACGGTGATCATGAGATCTGCCAAGTGTGAGGTGGTCTCGAGGACACTGCCAGTCTGATGCCAAGCCACTGAGCCAACACCACCGACACCTCTGTCCACTGTACTGTCGCCTGATATTGACTGGAAGTCCATGAAGAATAGGCACTGAATGATAATAGCCAGAAAGGTTGTCAGGGTTAGAGCCGTGAGGTGTCGGGACCGCCTGCGGCGGCCCTCACTGTCTGCTGTCATAATTGACCGGAATAGTTGTATTTGTGAGGCGGCATCGGGCGGCATACCCGAGCTGGTGAACTGGCCGTGGTCATTGTGAGGGTCTCCTGTGCCAGATCCAGAGGAAGAGTGTCCAGCCCCAGAATCTGACCATTCCCAATCACAAGAACCACTGTTCCCATTGTTACCAGCCCAAGTGCCACCATCAGAGCCCCAATCATACAGTATCCCCGTCCCCGTCCCCTGGGCCCCTCCCCGTGGGCCCCCAGGTGACAGCAGTCTCAGTCCGTCCGAGGCATCCTCCTGTCCCTCAAGCATGCTCACATCTGCCATGGCACAGCCCAGGAAGCCGAGGACAACAAGTGTGGAGACGAGGGCATGTCTGTAGAAGGGTACACCACCCCTACCTACACCCCTACGCAGGGCAGGTCCAGTGACGGGTGGTGGAGGGTCATAGTACTGTCCTTCCCCTGAGCCACGGGGCTCAGGGCTGTCGGGCTCGTCCGAGGCCCCGACTACGGACCCCGCAGACACCCCGTGTCCGCTGGCAGGGAGGTCCATAGCCGTGGCATATAGTCCAGCTCCTGCGGTGACAGAGCACGGGCCAGAGCTGGGAGGGAAGGGCACTACCGGAGGCGGTGCTCGTGGTACCCTCGAAGTCGTTGCGGCCGAAGCCGGCAGGGTGTCGTACCACTGGGTGGGCTGGGTGTGATCCTCACACCACAGCCTGTCCCAGTGGTCCTGCTCCCTGTCGGTGAGGCCGGGAGGAGTAACAACCTTTGAAACCCGTGAGGGAAGGGACCGCCGAAGCTCCACGGAAGGGCCGGGCTCCGGTCCAGTCACAGACTCCAGCTGTGAGCTCCAAGACCTCGGCCCCCAAGCCCCTCCTTCCTCCCGGGTCTCACTGTGATGTTGTTCGGCCATTGATTGGAACCGAAGGTCACCTGCCAACACCATGTCAGCGAACAACCCGGAGCTAGGCTCCAGGGATGTCTCGTGTGCGAAGAGCGCCGACACGGGGTGCATACAGGTGTCTCCATGCTCGGCATCGCCCGGTGTGTCACCCGACAACGGCGCGGCAGGATCTAATGTCTGAGCGGTCCCGTATAACACCACACCTGCGTCGAGATGCGATTGGGTAGACGCAGGCTGTGGGTCACACGGTGAGCATGTGATGCTCGGGTCCGCACGGTAGAACGACGAAAGATCAAGCGGTGTCACGGCGTCGGCAGAGTCCATGCGGGCATCGACCGGTGGGGTTGGTGTGGTGTCACGATCGACACCACCCACCCCGAAGCTGCCAAAATGAACTCTCCCTAGAGAAAGGGAAGAGTACGGCTCCTGAAGATCTTGCTCATCGTAGCCCGCCTCTTCCCCTGCATAGCAAAAGGCTTGAAACTGTGCGGAAGCCTTCCTCTGAAGCCGATCCCACTCCTCATGTTGTTCCTGAGTGTAGGATTCAGGCTCCCAAGCATCCCACTCAGAGTCAGTCCACTCCTGTGGTGCCCAAGCGGGTGCATGAGAGGCCTCATCCCCCTGGGTGAGGTAGGCGGCAAAGGACAGGGATCCGTCGTCAGGGTACGTGCACACCGACTCCGACGAGTCACAAATGTCTGGTGTGCCGTGCTCCCAACAGACTGCCTGAAAGGCCTCCTCCGAATGCTCATAAGCTGCCTGAAAGCGAGCTGCCAGAACATCCGTGAAGGCCCCTTCGGCTAGAGCCTCGGGGTCAAGCCGCATGGAGTGTGCCGCCAGGTGCTGCACGTGTGTACAGTCTGCCTGGCGGTGCCTCCCACCGCAGGACCAACAGTTGCCGTAGAACTGTTTGGAACCCGGGTGGAAGGTGACTCGGGGCTTCTGCTTCTGCCCCTTGCCCTTCTTGCCTTTGCCTTTGCCTTTCCCCTTCCTGCGGATTCCCTGTGGCCAATTCCCCCCCTTCGGCAAGGGGGAGGCAGCGAAACGGAAACTCTTCCCCTTCCCCTTAAAGGGGTGGGAAGACCGGCCAGGGTAGTAAACATCACGCGGGCGGGTAGGGCGCAGGTCAGGGGCTCCCCTGGAATCCAGACCGCCACGTTCACCGTGGCGGTGTCCTGCATCATTATAGAAGGCGCTTGTCAGTTGCTTCGCTTTCCCTAGTGTGTTGTAGACCCGCTGAATCGCGAGTCCACAGCTCACCAGGGTCAGCTCTGCCTGTGTTTTGACCTTCTCAATCGCGTAGTCCTCGTGCACCTGTTTGTAGGTGACGGGACATGTGCGACGAAGGAACAGACGCACCGCATCTTCCCTCGAGATGTCGAGGCTAGAGTGCTGCCCCAAGTCCGTCGCAGCGTTACTGACAGCGTCAGTGAAAGCTTTGATGAACTGTCTGGGGTTCACACTTGCCGGGACCTCTACTGTGGGTGTGAAGATGAAGTCTGCCTTGTCAAAGTCTTCAAGGTCAGGCATTACGTCCCTGACTAAGGCAGTTAGAATAACTTTGCCGTCGTCAGGGAAGAAACGATGCGCTTCCCGAATTGAAGCGAGCGCTGGACCGCCACAGAGATACTCCAACAACTCCTTCAGGAGTTTGTTGGCGTTGGGCATCACTGTGGCGGTTGCGTCGTCCAGCCGGAAAGCATGTGAGTAAAGGGGGTTAAACCGCGTGAGGCGCGAGGTGAGCTCTTCAACGAGGGAGTCAAGTAGTGAACGAGCATTAGACTCGTCACCACAAAACCTCCACTCGTCGATGGCATCCCCCTTGCCACACAGCTTCGATTTAATCCCCCTTATAAGTGCCTCAATCCTCTGGTGGTCATCCAGGAAAACTGCCGACTCAGAATCAAACTTCTTTTCAGCCGCTGATTGCTGAGACGAAGCTGCCACTGGTGTGGGCACCAGTTGATCGAATTGCAATTGCCTCTTGGAGGCACCAGCTGGGTGCGCTCTCAATCTCGCTGGAGCCATTAGCTGGTAAGGTGTAGAGGCCATGGCGAAATTTTACAGTCGCGGTGTCCGAGCGTTAGCAAAGAAAATGCTAAAATTCAAAATGTTCGGTGATCAAGGTTCTGGAAAAAATACCGCAAGGTTCTCGCCAAGAGAAAACCAAATTTAAACTTGAGCAATCTATAGATAACAAGGGGAGGGGCTTTAAATTCGGGGTTGAAAGTTCAAAATTTACAGTCACGAAACAAGGTAGGGTAAGAGAGGGTGGCGATCGTGTCGTGAGGCTTGGTGATGACGCGCGTGCTGCTTCGGAGACTGCGGGTAGCTAATCCGGTCCATCTAAGTCCTAGGCAATTGTGCTCACGAACGGAAATCAACCTCTCTCTCACTCTACCCTTTCGTGACTAGTGCGTCCTAGAACTTCATCCCCCGATCTTCAGCCCCGGTCCCCTATAAGGGCTTTAGCCAGCCATAATTGGCGGTTTTAACTAACCACCTTAGGCCGGTGGTGGGCGCAAACCTGTGAGAACAAACACACAGTGAAAGCACTACAAGTCAAGTGCTACGCTCAGATATGTCAACCGTGAAACTGTGAAGCTATACACAAGATAATACGATGTGTTATAGCTTCCGCCGAAAGAATGTGATGACAGCCCCTAAGGTGTCAAATGTGGAAATGACAGATGCTATGAACTGTCTGACTACCGAAGTCGATATCGGAGACGGCGCTGATGACAGTGAAGAAGTCATAGTAGTCGAACCATATCGGTGATGACACAGATGATGATGACACTGTCGGCGTGCCAAATCCAGCATCTTTTTCGTCGCGCGACATCCCAGTCCACTCCTTGTTGCAGGCATAATAATACGCCCGATAAAGCTCAGTCTCAACGCTGTAGCGTTTACGAAGGGACGAAAACTTCCTAGCAAGCTCAAACTTCGTGTTGTGCTCTACCGCAATAAGCTTCCAAATGTCCTCGTTCTTCGAAATAGTTCCCTCAAACTGACTCTGACGTTTCAGGCGAGCCTCGATCAGGAACTCGACCTCGAGTGCTGACATAGGCGGTTGTTGTTTGGGGTTCGTGGTGGCGGGTTTCTGTTTCACAACTTTCGGTTTTTTGACAGCCGGGGGTTTTTTCGGGGCGACATTGCGCTTTCTTTTGGGAGCGGGATCTTTCTTAGCAAACATGTCGTCCTCCTCATCCGCACTCGGAGTCTCGGGAGTGACTTGGGAAGGGGGCGGGATTTGCGATTGGGTATCGGTCCCAACAACAGACTCGGTATGTGCCTCGGAATTTTCCATGGCGTCGAGGGACTTAAAATAATTTACTGTCTGTTCGATATTCGTTGAAGGCATATGCAGGATAGAGTAATAATAACTGTGAGCTTGAACTGTCTTGTGTGCAAGCAAGCGAGCAACAATTGACGAAATATTTCGAATTTGCCAAGATTCTGTACTGTCGTATGTATTGTAGTCTGTACCGTCGTCTGTACTGTCGGCGAAATCGTCTGTACTGTCGGCTGTACTGCCCCATACTTAATTCTGAGAAATGTCATTTTCGCGACATCCACGCCTCTGCTTCTATTGTCGTCCTTTTTGTCTGTCCTGTACTGTCGCCGACGAAAAACGGTGGACCTCCAACCAGAGACGCGGAAATTGACATGTTGTCACGAACGCGGTACAGAGACAGTACTCTATAGTTTGGCTATCATTGGCTATCATTGACTATCATTGACTAACTTTGGCTATCTGATTTGAAATTATGACAGCCCTGTCATCGGGGGTCTGCGGGGGTCTGAGGGGGGTGTCTAGGGGTCACAAAAATTAAATTTTGCCGATTTCATCGCCGGTGGGGGTCCCCTTTGTCGACCCCCCCAATTTTCAGTAGGTTTAGGGATTGGGTTCTGGGTTTAGGGTTTAGGTTCGAGAAATTACGTGAGAATTACGTCAGAAATCGTAATTTAGTTCAAATGCGTATTTAATAAAATAGGGTACCGGGTAGTAGGGTAATGGGCATTTCTAAAAAGAATTTTAAAATGCTATAAGTTTTTTTACAAAAATACTTTTCTTCCTTTGAAATACTTTTCTAAACAACCCATTACCCTACTACCCCTTACTTTTTATATAAATAAATATATATATAAAGATAAGTAATTTTATGTTAATCTCTCATATTCCCTCATATTCCCTCATATTCCCTCATATCAAAATTTGCCGATTTAATCGACGATGCGGGGGTCCCCTACGTTGACCCCCCAAAATTTCAGCAGGTTAAATCGCGGAAATAGCATCGTCTCGGTCATCTCGGTAAAAATGCGTATTTAATAAACGAACGATAGGGTACCGGGTAGTAGGGTAACGGGCATTTTTAAAAACATTTTCTAAATCATAAAATTTATTCTACAAAAATACTTTTCTTTCTTTGAAATACTTTTTAAAACAACCCATTACCCTACTACTCATTACCTTTTATTTAAATAAATAAATGTTAATTTATGTTATTCTCTCACATTCTCTCACATTCTCTCATATCCTTTTTTTAACTTTAAGAAAAGCTCTAAATAGAATAAATTGGATATGCCTACTCAAATAAATCTTTTCTTTTCACTTCCTTTTGATATTCAAAGAAAAATATTTGAATGGAAGACAATATATGAATCAATCGATTTAAACAAATATTATTTCGAACTTATTAAGGAATATGAAATACTTAATCCTAGCAAATTGTTGATGTGGGACATAAGTCAATTTCTATTTTACAACATTTTTGAGCTATTTTTTGACGATTTACTCCAAGATAATTATGATAGAGGGTTTGAGCTTATTGAACAAATTTTAGAAGATAATATCTTGGAATTTTTTTGGGATGTATATGAAGTGGATAGAGAGGATGGAGAAATTGAATTTGAAATACTTGACGATGTATTATACAAAATCTCCGCAAAAGAGTATTTTATTATGCGAGCAAATATTTTACAACTCTATGATGAACGTGACGATGAAGAGGATGCGCGCTTTGCTAACAACTTTCAAGATTGTCCGAAAGACATATTTAAGCATTATATGTGTATGGAAATACTTGACAACTTACTTCCATTTATTTTCAACGGAGACATATATATGAACAAATATGAACAATATAAATCGTCCGTTAAATGCTTAAAAAGAATGACCAATTTTGCAAAACTAAATCAGCTTTATGACATTTGAAATTACACATTTGTTGCCAATTCCGATTCACTAATTAATTCTCTTTGGCATTTCCAACACGGGGTTTCGATATATTTGCAACGACTCATTCGTATGCCACCGAAGATTGCCGCTATTATCATTACTAACACATTTCCGAACGCTTGTAAATCGCAAGAATTATTGAAAATATCCATATATCTTATAAGCTAGATATGTTTTGAACGCTTCCTATACAAGGGTTTATAATACAATGCATTTTTCTTCAAGCTTTTAGCCCTCTTTTGCTTACCCTTACACGAGCACTTCATTTAATAGTATATTATCTTACAATAGATTATTTTTTCCTCGTATTCTATTTGAAATTTGTTTTTGTTTTCTCAAATAACTTCGTGACTCGAGGGAATATATTGTCTTCGCAATCGCTCGTGATTGTCCATCCGGCAACAAATCATATTGTGGTCGTATAGGTGCTTTTGTCTTGTTTATGCTAGGCAATTTTAGTTTAGATGGAGACCTATTGACAATTTTAGTAGTTTTCCCTTTTTGATATTCATTTGCGCACGAGCGAAGTTTCGCTATCCATTCCTTTCTGGTGCCCATTTTAATGTTATATAATATGTTATGCTATATATTAATAATACAAATCATATGCTACGTTCAACTTTAAGTAAACGTAAAAACGCGGCTTTATGTAGGCAAATGGAAGCAAATGCTCTTGGAATAACACCTATAAGTCATGAAAAATTACTAAAACAAACACAAAAATTTGCACAAAAATCTGGCGGATATGCACCTTCGGTACCGAATTTCGATGACGGAATACTAATCAACGGCAAACCGATTATAGATTACACCGAACCCAAGTTCAACCCGCTATTAGAAAACAATAAACATTTTGTGTTAAATAAGATTGACAATATGACGCCAATCGAGAGGCGAGCATTATTTGAAGAATTCAAAAGTAAAGCGGAAATCGAAAATTTAAAAGTCATTTCAAAAACAATAACTTCACCATCGGAAGGAATAAGTTGGCTCAATCGGCACAACTTGATGGACGAGTTTAAGTCATTTCTCGGAAATGAATCTGATGGTGCGACCTTTTATACACCCACCAAAACTCGACAAGCATTGTCAACCACAGCCATTCCGACGATGAGAGATAAACGGGGCAACTCATTAAACGATGAACAGCAAATGAATAAATTGTATTCATTTGCATCTCGTCACACGGACCATTTAACACAAGGTCACATTCGTCTACGACACCCAATTGTCTCGGCATACGCTCTCCCCGAAACTTCGACATTTGCGGACGATCCCCAATTTACCGAGTTTCTAAAATCGGAAGCGATGTTAAATAGAGCGATGCCCGAGAGACGCTATCAAATGAAACCAATGAGTAGTGGCGCCGTTAACTATCCTTCGGTATCCACATTTACTCCTCCAAGCGGTGGTTATCCATCATCGTCCACAGGTCCTTCCGGAAATTCGTCGGTGTATACTTTACAAACTCCCTAAATATATATATATATATTGAAAGTATATAATAATGACAAGTTGTTTTGAAAATCCCGACCAAAATAAATGCCAAAAACCATTTGGTGCTTTCAACTATAGAACATTAGACAACACATTTGTGTCCAAACCGAAAAGAACGGCAACAAATGATGAAGTTACAAATCAAAAACCCAAAACCCTCGTTATCAAAAACAAAGGCAAAAATGTTCTAACCAAGCCCGGAATCACTAATAAGCCAAAATATGACATAGATACCTTAAAGCCGACAACCTCGACAAGTTTGAGTAAAGTAGATAAAGCTCATAATCGATTTCTAAAAACAAAATACGGCAAATTGCTTGAAGAAATGACAAAAGAAACCTCGTTAGGTCAACGTATAATAGGCAAAAACACTATCACTAAAGATGACGAGAGGATGGCTCAGATGGCTAGAGCGAGTGAGCTTTCGTATGCATATGCATTTAAGAAGGAAAGCCCACAACGTTTTCAAAATGCAATGTTGGATTTGCCGAGTTACGACTTGGATAAAGACTTGTCGGATAGAAATGCAATTGTTTTAAAACACAAGTTAAGAGACGAGGTTATCATTGCACAACGAGGAAGTGATGTGTCGGGTTTAAAAGATGCCGATGTCTTAATTAGTGACCCACAACGTATCCCGTTAGCATACGAGGATTGGTTCGATGTGAATCTAAAAACTCTTATCGGAAAACAACGAGAAACGGGTAGATATAAGCAAGCTGAGAGTCGTTTAATAGATGTATTAAATGCATATCCAACTAGCGATGTGGCGTTAACGGGTGATAGCTTAGGCGGCGGTGTACAAAATTATCTAATGGAAAAGTATGCATCTAAAGAGTCTAGAATAAAAGAGGCTCATTTATTCAATCCCGCAATAAACCCATTTCAAAAACCTGTGGGTAACGTTCCAAATGATAGAATTCATAACATATACGGCGTCGAAGGTGACTTGGTATCAATGGGCGCAAGACGTTTGAGGCACAAGGATGCTACATATGATGTCAAATATGTCTTACCTAAACCAAGCACGGAAAGTGAAATAAGCAAACTACACGATATCAACCAATTCTATACTCCCAAAAAGATAGAATCGGAAAGGGTATCGCCGTTAAGAGCTCGCCTCGGCTTGGCAAGAATCGCATCAAAATCCTTAGATGCGGGTCTTTATGGATTAGCGGTGTATGATGCCTACTATTCAGCCAAAGAAGATGAAGGTCCGCAAGATTATGCAAATCGTGTCTCGGAAGATTTGAATCCCGATATCTTAGCAAATATAGACCCAGATTTTAGGTATACATCGAAGAATGCGCCCGATGAGCTTCAAGGTTTTGCAAATTGGTTGTTTTACATTCCACGCAACAAAGACAAAAAGAGGCAACGAGCATTTGAGGATAGACATTGGCATTCAAATTATGATTACCAAAAGCAAGGAATTCGTAAAGATGAATTTGACGATAACGTAATTTATGTACACGGCGTCAAATTTGTGAATTCGTCAAAAACGCCAATACCTGCAAAAAATTCGCAACGGCAACAAACAAATATACCTCGAACACGACAAATGGAGCAAATTCCTAATATGGTTTGATGAATGCATATATTATATTCTCTATATATTATAATAATTATAGATGTCAGCCTTTTCGCTTGGAAGTACATCGATTGTTAGCGATGACCTCATTTGCAAAAACTTACAATGTACGACGTTTAATGGTGGTCCACCACCTTCGGGTGGCGGAGGAACTAGTTTGTGGATTCAGGGCGATGAAGAAGTAATTAATACAAATAATGGTGAAAATGGCGTGCTTATTGAAGGTTTTTTAACAGTAAGTAAGCTTTGCAACTTTCGAAGTAATATCATTTTACGAGCACTAAACTTTCCTTCTCCACCTACAATTTCTATTACTACTGATTTAATAACAGATCCACAATCATATCTTTTGAAATATACAAATATTGCAAATCCTGATGCCGGTATAAAAGCCAATAATGATGTTATATTAGCTGTCGATGGTCGTTGGTTTTGTCAAAAAATTGCAGCGGAGAATGATTCTGATGACACCGATGATAATAGAAAATACGTAGCATCGAGTCTCAATCCTTTACGCACCAAGGGTAGTTGCACCATTGCAAAAAAACTGTATATAGGGCAAGGCTTGTTTGTAAATCCAGCTAGTATGCCGCTTGAAGCTGCCGCAGCCGTTGGACAGTTTTATATAGAAGAAGACACACCCGGTGGTGGTAATTGGACTGTGAAATACAAAAAGACTTAGCCCGATATAAAAAATCTTAAGTTTATAATATATAACAATGTCGACTTTCTCTTTAGGCGAAAATGCATTCATAAAGAATTTGAGCGTGGACACCTTAATGAAAGATGGAAAACCTATTGTAAGTGTAAGTGACCCATTAGTGGTAAATACGGTCGAATGTCAAACTATAGGCTCGATTGATAATCCGCTTCAAACGATGCACATCGGTAGCGATATTCGATACCAGAACGATATTAAGTGGATTGACACACAAGACCCAACACTCGAGCGTGAACAAATGTCTTTATTGACAGATGGCTCATTGAAAGTTCACACCTCGATAAAATTCAATGATTTTGTATTAAACAATCCAGTCTCCAAATCACGATTTTCAGCAGGACTTGATGACCTTGACAGTTCTTTCGAGATTAGGTCGTTAGACCCGGTCGAACAAACAAGAATTAAAATCGGCGAAACAGGGTTGAATGAAATCTCTTGCCTCCAAACGGTTATTAATATTGAGCCGTTAGGCAGTGGGGTATTGATAAACGACGGTCCATTAGTTCTCAATACGGGTGACATCACATTAACTTCAGGCAAATATCGAGGGGATGGGTCATTGTTGACCAATCTACCTTCAGGTGCAAACCAGAATCTACAATCAGTAACTGACCAAGGAAGCAGTACCACAAATAGTATTAGTGCTTCTGCATTTGTGGGTGATGGGTCAGGATTAACAAATCTTCCAGTTCAACCTGATGCATCTACACTTCAAGATGTGACCACTAGAGGGGCTACAACTAGTGTTGCCGATGTTTCATACACAGGTACAGGCACGATGATTATTAATCAAGAGAAACTCAGTGGAAATAATCTTAGAATTGAATCAGGTTCGGGCGGTTTGGGTAAAGTATCAATCGGAGAGCAAACTCAAGGATACACAAACGCCGACCATATGGGTGAACGTTCCATCGCTATTGGTCGTAACGCATTATCCATAAATAATACAACTTCCAATGATACGATTGCTATTGGTTCGGGAGCAGCCAACAATAATTGTGGTAGCTTTGCAGTTTGTATCGGCGACGACTGTGGTCAGAATAATTGTAAAGACGAAGCAATTAATATTGGAAAATATGCAGGAGAATTTTCAGCCGGCGAAAATTCTTTAAATATTGGTGCGTTAGCTGGACAAAACTCTACTCAAAGTGGAGTGAACACCGATAACACAATTGTTTTGAATGCAAGCGGGATTGAATTGAATGCCGGTGTGGCAAGTAGTTGTTATATTCGACCAATCAGGGCTAGTCCCGATGTAGGTTCCGAAAGTCTACAATTATATTACGATTCAACATCAAACGAAGTCAGAAGTGGAGCAGTGCTTCAGGGCTCCGTAGGTACGCTCGCACAAGTAGTCGCAAACGGCGATACAGCCTCAAACATAAACCTCAGTGGAGACTTAGATGCAGCGGGTATCTTTCTAAGTAACTCGCTAAATTATGCTTACCCAAGTTCAACCGCCTCACTCACACTATCAGGCGTACCTTTGACACCCATTACGAAAGCGTACGCTCATACCACCCTTCCAGCCAACCCGCTACGATTCACCGGAGATGTCTTTACATTTGTCAATACGACATCCAATACAATCACAGCTTCAACGATTGTTATGTTCGATGATGACGGTATCTCGAACGTGAATGGAGTTCAACCGTTCAATAACTCATACACTCAAAGTAATCAGAATTGTACACCCGTTGGAGTTTGCATTCAAGATAGTGCTGCAACTCAGAGTTGTTTCGTTTTAATAGGACGTGGATTTACAACTTGCCGGAATGCAAATGCTACGGACAACACCTACGTCAAAGGGCAACGTGTTAAATGCATAGTAAACGGTGAGATAATTAGCGCTCAAACTAATGCTGGCGATTCGATTATTGGTACAGCTATGGAATCAAAAGTTGCAGGGGCGGGTGAAGGTGTATTAATTTGGGTAAGACCAGATTTCAATTATTTTGTTTGAATTCTATTATAGTAGCGGGTAGCTAGTAATGGGCATTTTTAAAAACATTTTCTATTTCATAAAATTTATTCTACAAAAATACTTTTCTTCCTTTGAAATACTTTTTAAAACAACCCATTACCACGTACCCAATACCTTTTATGTATATTATATGTATATATATTTATGTTTAACAATTGCATATTAAGCATCCGATTCATCATCATCGGAGTGTCTTTGAGGTTTGCGCATTCCAACACGTACACGTTTAGTCCTACCATTGATTTTTCGTTGAGCGGGATATATATGATGTTTTGTTAAAAGCTTGCCAAATTCGGTTGCGGTCATTAAATTTCCATCTTTTATAAACCAATCGTGTACGTTTTCAATAATAACATACCAATCACCAACTTTTTTCCAATCAAATCTATATATTCCTTCTTTTGTCATTACACCTTTGAAGTCTTTTAGAATGTCTTTACTTTTGTAAATCTCATAATTAGCCTCAATCCATTCAAATCCACCTCTATTAGAACCCGTTCTTTCCGCTACTTCAGATTTGACAAATTCAGGTTTGGGAGTTCGACCATTGATAATACTTTTTCGATAATAGTCGCACAATATACTAATAAATGCATCCGCTACATTTACTTGGTTTACGAAATTATCAATGCTATCATCTCTCACAAAGTAAGCATCGTTTGGTTCCATAATGCTATCGCTAGATGTTCTATCACATTGAACATAATTTGCTCTATCCGTGTATGCTCTATCGACCCCTTCAACCTCGGGTGTATCGTTGGATAGACAAAGCATATATGCTTGTATTTTGACATTTGTGGCGTTTTGATACAACTCTCGCATCGGTAATGTTTCGTTCCCGCCACTGCAAAACTTTTTCAAGATGGTTGCGGACAACTTTTCAATTCTCATTTTGTGTTCGCCAAAATTATTTTTTGTCGCTTCAACACCTATGTCACATTCATTACTTATTGCAAAACGTCTATGCCACAGCTCAACCGCCCAAGTCCATTTTCGTTCATTTTCCATATCGGATTTGTACTTTTTGGCTTTTAAATTTTCTCCATCAAATTCATATTGGAATTCTTCAAATGCACGTTTTAACAATGAAGTCAATTTCCCTTTTCCGCAAGCCGTGTCACCTATCAAAAACATAAATTGTCTATCACATATTTCACCCGCCATCCCCCTTGCTAATTGCTCAAGCACATAATCTCGTTTTTCAATGTTGGTAATTGGGTTATCAAACAATCTCCTAATCACCTCAGATTTCAATTCGGAGTAATCTTCCGAAACATTATAGTCCCGATGTATTTTGTTGATAAAGTTATAGCTTGGATGCTTCTTCAATAATTCAAAGTTTTTCAAATCCAACACACCATTATCGAAAAGAAGGTACCCTTTACTTTTCGACACGTCAAACTCTATCAGCACGGGTGCTTTTTGAGAGACTAGCTTGTATGCGGGTTCATACAAACTCATAAAAGACTTTGATTCATCTTTGGAACTAACATTTATAAATATTTTGGTGTAGTTGCGCTCAATGATTTTTAGATGCAAACCTTTCCCTTTATGTTTATCAAGCGTCCACCTACCGTCTTCTTCGTCATATATCATTAACCCCAATGGTGTGATAAAAATTTGGTCTTGAAATTGTTCGAGTATTAGGTCACAATGTACTTGGTCACTACGTCGTTCATCTATGTCATCGATGAAAGGTTGGTGGGATTCAAGCCATCGACAATCTTCATCCGTGGCGGAAGTTGCTTGACATTTCAATTGCATTTCAAAACACGTGTGTGCTTTTATACATACTTTCAACTCGCTTATTACTTTGTCAATGTCGACATTATCGTCTTTATATACCAAAATCTCGTCGTGGATTAGTGCCGCAGGCTTCATTTTAGTATTCGTCACCAAATAGTCATATATACACATCATCATCCGACTCTCTATTTCTTGAATATACAACCCCAATGCACTCCTGAATTTTGCCATTTCTTTTGTCTTATTTTTTACTTCACAAGCTACTTGTACGGCTTTTGCAAATTTTGGAAAGTGCTCGAGGGCATCATTTGTAAGTATATTTTTTATTTGGTCTTCATATTGTTTTATACAATCTATATATTGATGTTTAGGAAGTTTAAGTTCATTTAACCAAGTTTGAAATGAGCCTCCAAATGTCAATATTAACATCAAGTGTTTTGCATTAGCTCTACTCACATTATAACTTCGTTGAATGTTGTAAAATATACTTTCTCTATTCACAATGTAATCGTTTATCGCCGAGCATTCAATGTTATACTTCTCACACAATTGAGATATGATTGTTGGATGCGCATTTTCTAAATCAAATGAAATGTAGTTTCCGTCCATAACAAGTCGGCGGATAACATTATATTGATTTTGGAAACAACAAGTATTATACTTATCACTCACCGGGTAATATCTACCTAAATTGTATGGTGCTTTTTTGTAAGTTATGGTGTTCATATGTGTCTTTTTACTCATAAACTTATGCATCTTCTTCAATTTGGTTTGCTCCTCGCGCCACATCATATTCTCTATATCATAACCTTTGGAATTTACATCTACTTTAAGTAAAAGTTCCATAACCTCATACTTAAAATAGGTCTCACTTAAAGTAATTTGCTCGGGGAATTTATTATAATTCATTGTTTCTATATACTATGAATACGGTTTTTCTTTAAGTTAAATTTTAATAGCATATATATTATCAGCATTTTTTATTTTCTTTTGGTGATATGACCTCTTAACTTTTTCACAATGCAGAAGACGATTACGGTCATACCAAGATGCATTATATTTTTTTTGTGACGCATTATACCTTTCCCGATTCTTTTCTCTATATCGTTTGGTTGCTTGTTTTTGTGCTTCGGATGTAGGCATCGCGCTACCAGATTAGTGTTATAAGTGACCGAAGCTTTAAATGCGTTCGTTCATAGCATATATGTTCAATAAAGCAACACACGTGAGTTATGGTACCGGGTTCCGAGTAATTGGTACTTTTGAAAAACATTTTCAAATAATTAAAAATAAATATACAAAATGATATTCTTTCTTTGATATACTTTTATAAACAACCCATTACCACATACCCATTACCCAATCTATCCTAAAATTTTTAACTTTAAGACATAAACTCTATAAGGTATACTTGAATCATTTACAACATACTCAAGTACATACATACATACTTTACTTACTTCTACTTACTTTCACAAATATGTCTTACTCCGCGATGCTCAACTGGGGTAATAAGACCATTGATGTGGAAATTGAAAGATGCGATAACTTGTATGTTTATGTAAAGAGAAAAGAAGACAAAATGTATTTGAGTGCTCACGAAAATAAGAAGCATATTTTTTGGACTGATGAGCCAAGTGATTGGGAAACTTGGGAGATTACCGAAGATAATCATTTATACTCTTGGCATTATACTTATGCATTTTATGACGAAACAAACGACAATCATTGGCAATGCGGGTCACATAAGGAATACTCCACTTTTCAAGTGATAAAGCCTACGGCACAAAAAATTACGAATTTACCATATGTACAAAACTTGATGAGTGAAATTGAAAGTATGTTGAGCAATGTAAAATTGAATAAACAATATCGAGACAAAACAAAAAAGATTCGCTTCAACCTAAATTGGTCATTTATGCTTGGAAACACCACCGGAGCATTGGGTGGTGGCGGTATGCAAACACCTCACAATATGCCTCATAAGAAAGGCAAAGGTGTTTGTGTGAGTAAAGTCGAAGATAGAAAACTTCCTAAATGGAAGCAAGCATTATGGGCGGTTTCGAAGGAATTGATAAGTATCATTGATAAAGATTTTTCGGAAGGCGAGTACGTTGTCAATTATGCAAAAATGGAACCCGGCACGTATGTGAAAAAACACGTCGATAAAGAAGATATAAGTTTTCAATATGCAATGGCGCTCGGAGATTTTAAAGGCGCGCCATTAAGGTGTTACGACTCAAATGACCAAATCATCGGTGACTTTTACAATCGAAACAAAGTGTTAAAGGTAGATGGAAGATTACCCCACGAAGTGATAATGGACAATTTTGAAGGTACACGATATGTAGTCATATGGTTTAAATTGTATGACCATCGGAAATTAGTGGAAGACCCTATATTAACAACTCCTTGCTATGTATAAATAATGTCATCATAATTCGACCGAAATAACTCGTCCGGCTGATACCATTAATTTAGAAGTGAACATACATATAATCATAGTTTCATTGGGTCCACCCGTAGCCGCATTGCCAGAGTCAAATGCTACACCGGCAGCCGATGCATTGTCGCTAGCCGTACATTGTAAATAGCAACTACTATTAGTGCCTAAACTTGAGTATCCACTCAATCGGCGCGGTTCATTATCCAAACACAAATTTAAAGGCAATATAAAAGAATTGTTGAAATAATCAGTTCTCGATTGCATATGATTTGAACCCATCATTGAATATTGGTCACCTTGTGAATGAGTGATATTCATATAGGCTTGTAAAGGCGAATTAGGAAATGCAGGGGTCAACACGTTGTTTACGCTCCAAGAGTAACGAAAGGCTCTATTACCGCCATACATTTTAGATGGCAATTGATAAAGACGTCCGAGACGATTAGTATATTGTGCAATCCCGGTTTCGTTTACGGTTCGATAATTTAAAGGACGGGTTATGGCATAAGCTTTATTCCAACAATTGACCGATAGTGCAAATCGTACATTTTTATTATTGGTCGAATCGCTTTGGAAAAATGTCGCATAATTTTCAAAGATGATTGTCAATGCTCCTTTTGAAATCAATTCCTCTATATTTTGTTCCACAACTCCACTTGAAAAGGATAATGTAGTGATTGATGCAGAAACTTGAGATAACGTAAAGCTTGCATTTTGAGCAAATGTTTGAGCAGCAGCTGCTTTGGTAGTAAATACCCCGGCGGCTTGACCTTGTTCGCCATATAACAAACACGTTACTGCATTGTCGGTAAAGAGCCTGATACGTATTGCCCCGAGTGTGCTCGAGTCAATTATGGATGGCTCACAAGTTCCTAAAAATCCTAAAAGATTGTTCAAAATAAATTCTCGCCCTTCAAAGTCACCCGCTTGATTATCTTCGTCAGCTGAACCCGTTATCAATCCATTAGTTAATTGGATACCCTCCGAGCCACAATTCGACAACACGCTTCTATATGTTATTTCGTTTTCTAAATGGTCGCTAACTAGATGTTTAACCTCTTGAATGTCAGATGCTTGAGCCACCGATTGATTTACAATAACACCATTTATACTTACCTCATATCTAGAGAATAGGTTGAATATTTCCGGCAAAAATGAATGACACGTTTTCAATGCACCTCCTCCACTATCGTACGTAAATGCACGATTGGTTTTGGCAAAGAATCTTATAGCAAATTTGCGCGTGTCGATAAAACTATTTATAGGTAAATTTATCTCCAAAGAACCTCCTCCACCATTCACAACGGTCGAGTTTGATGTCAATAATTCAAATTGATTCTGGCTAAAATCTGTCATTTGAGTCGTCGCATAACTTAAAGATTCGGGATAATAGCTGTCTAACATTTCTTTATAATAATATATAATACAGATAAATTTATTGCGAATCATTGCTTATAACTTCAACTTTTAATGAAAAACTGAAATATACATTTCCTGAGCGAGCTTGGCTAATAAGAGACGACGGCGTCCGACCATTGTCTTTTGAAATTTGAAACATTAGTCTTCCACGTGAGTCCGTTAATGCAAAGTTTATTTGTGACAATAGACTTGGACTTATGATAACGCTATAATTGTTGTTGGCATCTATATATGAAAATGATGGCTTAGATAAGTCGTCGATAGCAATTTTAAATAATATATCACTAGATATCATCTCACCGACTTGGTCGTCACTAGCTTGACTTAGATTAACAACCTCTAAAGCCGAGCTTGAAACTAACGATTGTGTGCGGAGATATAACTCTCGAATTGTGTTCGATGTAAATGGAAAGTAGCTTTGCATAGTCTTTGATGATGTCTTTTGAAACATCGGTTCTAATTGGCTCAATTCAGATTTGCCTACCAAATCTCGCTCCCGAACCGGATTGCCCCCTAAAAGTTCGCTCGAATCGTTGTTGAGTGCATCGTTTACCGTTGATGCAAAAGGGCTTATTGCATTTAACAAAGTTCCGCTACACCTCGCTATGCTTTTGGTTGCGAAGGAGTAAAAATCAAACTTATCTTCCAAATCATTGTCGAATTCCAACACAATTAATTTGAGGTTTGCATCGGCTTGTGTTGCTACACTAGCCGTCACCGTCACGGCGGAACCGGCGGGTCCTAGTTGATTATTTATAGCATCGCCTATAGCCGCCAAAATTTGTGCGTCGTCAAATGTTTTAGGAAAAGGAAAATTTTGGGGGTTGATTTCAATTTTAAACAACTTGTTGGCATTAGCTGTTTTGTCTCCCAAAAAAAATGTATTGTTCGTTTGATTTATATCATAAAATGTCTTTTCAATGTAAAAATCATTAACGGTGAGTTGCAATTGGTCCGTCGTCTTATATGAAAGCAATTGACTCGGAATATTATATTGACCCAGTCGTGAATCGAGTAAACTATTTTGTTCGCTATTAAAGTATAACATTTTTGAGAATTTCGAGACATTCATCGTTACTATATGGTTACATTATTTTTAACATAATCGCTTAGCTCTTGTTCACTCATTTTGGCATACTTGTAATAATCTTCTTGAGTTTCACGTGGTTTCGGTTTTACCAAGGATTTATTATCGTACCAATTTTGGAATTTGTCGGGATTTACCATATATGCTTTAATTGTGTATACTAGAATCGAATGGGGGAGATGTGGATGTAGTTCCTTATAATGTTTAAAATAGTCGCACATAAGTTCCTTTTGCCGGTAGGTAAAGCACTTTTCGGGAATGTCGGCAATGCAATTCATTTTTTAAATAGTATTATATTAATGAAAACAATTAAATTGAATGATACAAAACTTAAAATTCAACCGCCCAAAGCTAGTGCATTTCAATACGAAACGGGCGAAAACCTATTGAAACAACCATTCAACATTTTATTGGTAGGTCGTCGTGGTTCAGCCAAATCGACCTCGGCGTGTAACTATTTACGAATGCTTAAACAAGATGACAATTGCGACCGTATATTGTGCATAAGCTCAACATTCTCATCCAATAAATCACTAATGGAAGACCTAGATATAGAGGATGAAGATGTGTTCGACCCGGACGACCCAAAAACCATTGATAATGTATTAGAAATTATGGACAATGAAGCGGAAGGTTATGAAAACTATTTAAAAGAATTGGAAATTTACAAGCAAGTTATGAAAATGATACATAGCGATTCGGTAAGTATACTCGATATCCCACCAGAATACTTGTTAAAATTTGCTTCAAACAATTATCAACCACCGACATATAAGTATCATCATCAACCGAGAATCATAGCATTCGTTGATGATGCACAAAGCACTCGGTTGTTTGGTAACCGAAAATTTATAAATATGTGTGTACGGCATAGACATTGCGGAATGTTCTCAAAAAATATGGGAGGTGCTCTAGGCTTGAGTTTGTTGATTTGCGTCCAAAACTTTTCAAGCGCCCAATTTGGTTTACCTCGTGCCGTAAGAAACAATGCAACGGCATTATGTTTGTTCAAAATATATGACGAGAAAGAGATGGAAAATGTATATAAAAGTGTTTCGGGAGAGATACCTCTTGAAGAATTTATGGAAGTATATGATTATGCTACCAAAGAAAAATATTGTTTTTTGCTTATAGACTTGAACCCCAAAGATTCAAATAAGAAGTATCGGAAATGCTTTAATGAGCTAATAGTACCGAATGCCAATTTAAAAATGGAAAGTTAATAGTAAATATATATGAAAACTCCTTGTGAAAGATGTACGGCTATGACCAAATCCGGGCATCGATGTAAGAATATGACTTGCAAATGGAGTCCATTATGTTATGTACACAAGCAAGTTGTAGTCGGCGATAGCCAAATACCTAACTCGGGTCAAGGTGTATATGCCAAGAGCAATTTAAAGAAAGGCACGATGGTTGGAAGATACACTATTGGAACCGACAAAATGACGTTACAACAAATGAACGCCAAATTTCCGAGTGTGAAGGATAGGACTCATATTTGGAGCAACAATCCAAATGCATATTTTGATGCCGCAAAAACCAATTCGGTCGCGGGCAAATACAATAGTTGTACGCCTCTAGATGCTAGAAAAATGGGATGTAAGAATAATGCAAGAATCAACAATGTAGGGAACATAGTATTAAATCGAAATGTAAAACAAGACCGCGAGATATATGTTTCTTATGGAAGGGAATATTGGAGAAATAGAAAATAAATTTTCAAGAGAGGAAATTTAAGTCTCGAGGTAATTTCATTTTATAACAAAACCACGCCGTTTCAAAATTACATTTTCCCGGGAAAGTTCTTTCTTTATTTACAATTTTGTAAAATTGAATTCGTTTCCTAGGTATTATTAATTGGATGTCATTTGCAAATAATTCGCGCAAATAGTTTGTGTTGAGCATTGATATCGGACACAACAACATAAACGGTTTGCCAATTTTCTTTAAATGCGTCAATACTTCTTTTTTTTGGGAATATGGGATGTTTGACAATATGAAATCATAATCTAATGTTTCACTATCTATGAAAAAATCTAGAGTTGGTTTGTGTATAACCTTTTGGCAACCAATCTCTTGTAGGTATTCGCCCGCAATTCCATCACAATAAAACGGTTCATATAAGATTTTTTCTTTCGGAATAAATTGTTTGATATTTTCAAAAGCGGACTTAGGAGTAGCATAGTCGTCATATTTTGTAAAAGTCTTGGTGTGAAATGACGCCATATTTATCGAATTATTATATTAACAATTATTATATAAAAGAAATGTCTTTACGCATAAAAGGATTCCAAAACCAAATGAAAATTCGCTCCGGTCTCCAAGCTCCACAATATGTCGTCAATGAACCGATTGTAGGTGGTAATAAGTTAAATGAATTTTCAAAATTCCGAGGTAACAATGGACCTATGAATCCTATGTTAATGAACACTCACCGCCCGGCATCCTCGATGATAGAACCGTGCCGCTCCGTAAGTCGATATTTTGAAAGAAGTTCGCGAGGTTCATATCCGGACGGAGTAGGTTATAAGAGTTATCTTGTGACAAATAAAACGCCAATTAACGCGGAAACGGTTGTGTTCTATAGACCTCGTTATCATCCACAAATTAAACATTTAAAGTATCCCAATCAATCTAGTATAGGTGGTATATATATGCCACAAAACAAAAGTGAAAGCAAGTAAATTTAGTTTGGCTTATTTTCTTTTTGTTTATATTAAATGCCAAAGAAAGGTGAACCGTTGTCCGATGAACACAAACAAATTCTTGCCAAGGCTCGAGAGAAGGCGTTAGCGATTCGACGTGAAAAATCTAAACAAAAAGCCGACATCAAATTAGCAAATGAAATAGAAAAGAGGGAAATGCACGAAAAAGCTCAAAAAGTGATATCAAAGGCGGTGACCAAGGATGATTCCGAACCCGAATGTGATACTAACGATTCAATAGATGAGGAACAATTAAAAGACCATCAAACGGACGAGGTGACAATTCATAAAAAATCTATTAAAAAAATTAAGCCCAAGAAAAAAGTTGTTTATGTACAAGAGTCAAGTGGCGAATCGAGTGAGGAGGAAGAAATTGTTGTAAAGAACAAAAAAAAAAGTAAAAAAGTATCTAAAAGCGAAATCAACGAATCGCCATCCGTGGAGTTAAGTGAACGTGACAAATTATATATGTTAACAAAGAAGTCTTTGCTAGGTTTTAATTATCAATAACAAATTATAAAGACTTCAATCTATTGCTTAATATTTTCATCGTTCCTTTAATGCTCAAATTGTTGTCTTCGCAATTTCTTTGTAGGGCGTCCTTATTCTTCTCATATTCCACCATAAATATATATCGAATATCATTGCCTTTTTTGATATTAATTTTTATATTTTTCTTCTTAATATTCAAAGACATTACAATGTCATTACAACAATAAAAATCATATAAATGAGGACGATTTTTGGTGTATAAAACATCATACCATTTTTTATTGATAAATGTGTATTCTTGACAAGCACGTGCTTTCAATTCTTTCAAGACAATATTTGAAAAATAGGATTTCCAAATGATTACTTGAATGTCGTGGGGAGCGTCGTACAACAAATTCGAAGTAGAAGCCATATCAAAAGCGAGATTGTTAGTATTCGGTGTATATAGTGAATACTTGTTATGTTGTTAGTGCTTCAAGTATACATTAGTATAGTTATGTCTTAAAGTTATATATATATATATATAATGTAAAAAGTACGGGGTATGGGGTAATGGGTTGTTTTAAAAACTATTTCAAAGGAAGAAAAGTATTTTTGTAAAAAAACTTATAGCATTTTGAATTTTTTTTTAGAAATGCCCATTACCGGCAACCCAATACCTTTTATGGCATTAAATCGAGTATAAGATTATAGGGAATGCGATATGCACTTTCTACACATTTAACGCCGTAACCAATATTTGCATTTGAGCTACGCGTCCGTTGTGCGGTTTCAATGTGCTTCCCATAATTTATTTTAGTATCACAATAAGATGTTTTTTTGGAACACATTTTCAACTCAAGGTTTTGTTTATTTGTCCAAATATTTGTGGTTTTACGATAACCAAACCCGTATTTGCAATATGAACACGTATGCTTGTATTGTGTTAATGATTGCATAAAATCTCTATGTTGCAACAAGCCACCGTCCGATGGGTTTTCAATATACCAATAGTTGGGTTGGAGATATTCTATAATGGTCAATGTTCGTTTTACCATCGCATCAGCCAAATTTAGATTTCGGACACCTTTTCTATGTGCTTTTGAATAACTTGTGCACGGTGGGCTTGCCCATATTATATCAAAATGTTTTGGTTTGTAGATTGTGTAATCCCAATCTAGGATGTTAGTTGTAATCGTAGCGTTAAATTTTTTAAGAATGTCAAGAGACACAACTTCACAATCGGAATATTTTGTACATAACGCATTTGATACCGAGCACGTGCCACAAAATAACTCTAAAAGTCTCATACATTATAAGAAAACACATTTTCTTACGTTTTTTTAACTTAAAGAAAATAGTCGTAAATAGTATTAGATAAGCGAAGATGAGCACACCGGAAAAAAGAATGGCGGAAAAAGAATACCGTTTGAAAAACGATTATCCGGAACCATATTTAACAAGAGAAATCCGAGAAAAATTATATGCAATCGACGAAAAAAAACGAGCTCAAATGCGACAATATTATAATAAAACCAAGACTCAACAAAATATGGAAAAAATCATATTAAGAGCTAAAAATAATCCAAATTATTGCCCACAAGAAGATACTTTAGAAAAGTATGATTGGTCACGAGAACAAAAAGCCTTTTTATCGAGGTGTGCGGAGGAACGAAAACTGAAATTTGCCGTACCAAGACCACGACCAATACGAGCTCAAACGACAACTCAAACATCTAATACGACAACTACACAAACCGCCTCCACTACTACACCTTCCAACACACTACCACCGTCGGGTCAAAAAGATGTACTATCAAGAGATGAAATTTTCGAAATTTTAGATTCGGATGAGGGCATTTCCGAAGCTACCAAAAAGCAATGGAAAAATGTTGTCAACAATTTTGTCAAGGTGTTTAGTTTACAAGCAACCAAATGGACGGAGTTGTATACAAAATATACTAATGAAGAAATACTTGAAATGTTAAATACGGCATATAAAAATGAAACGACAAGAATTAAACAAGTTCAATTAACTCCCAAGTTGTATAATACCAAGAACGAGGATTTAATGAAAATTATTGGAATCGAACGTTACAAATTTTTTGATTTACAAGCTAAAATATTACAACGAAGCATACAAGGAAGCAAGATTAATAAAAAAATAAGTGATACCACCGATTATGTCGACGACTTTATTAATGTTTTCAAAAAAGAATTAGAATTAAGAAAGTCAAAACCGAGTTCAATGGACCATTTAATAGCTATGCTTTATAGCATCGGGATGTATTCAAAACAAGATTTGAGTAAAGAGTCCTTAAGCTTTACTCCACGAATAGATTATGACAATGTAAAACTGGTCAAAAGTGATAATCAAATGACCGATGAAAATGCAAACTACTACAATTTTAACAATGGACATATGCGAATTCACGATTTAAAAACGGGTAATAGTTTCAAAATTGATTACATTATAAATCCATTAGTGCAAAAGTATATCAATGATTCGATAAAGGATAAAAACAATCCACGAGAACATCTTCTAGAGACAAACACAAAACCACCAAGACCATTTACATCATCGGCTTTGGGCAAAAAAATGACCTCAATTCTTGGAATCGGAAATCAAATCTTCCGAAAAATGACCGAAAACATTTATTCAAAAATATTCAAGGTAGATATCGTAAAATTATCGGAAGTCGCAGCTCACGAACCAAACACGGCTTATACTCAATATTTGAATAGTTTAGAATATACCGAAGATGAAAGAAAGGCGGCGCTTAACAAAATTCAAGCTCAATTAGACAAAAATGCGGCATAAAACCTAGTTAAAAATTGGGGGGGAAATAGATTACAAAAATCATAAAAATGAAAAATATGCAAAATGTTTTGACCTCGTTAAAGATATGAGAGAATATGAGAGAATATGAGAGAATATGAGAGAATATGAGGGAGTGTGAGGGAATGTGAGAGATTAACATAAAATTACTTAACTTTATATATAAAAGGTAATGAGTACGTAGTAATGGGTTGTTTATAAAAGTATATCAAAGGAAGAAAAGTATTTTTGTATAATAAGTTTTATGATTTAGAAAATGTTTTTTTCAAATGCCCATTACTAGCTACCCAATACCCGCCTATTTTATTAAATACGCATTTGAACTAAATTACGATTTCTGACCTAATTCTCACGTAATTTCTCGAACCTAATCCCTAAACCCAGAACCTAATCCATAAATTTACTGAAATTTGGGGGGGTCGACGAAGGGGACCCCCACCGGCGATGAAATCGGCAAAATTTAATTTTTGTGACCCCTAGACACCCCCACAGACCCCCCGACGACCCATGACGTAATTCTCACGTAATTTCTTAACCCTAGACCCTAAAACCTAGACCCTAAACCCTAAGCATACTGAAATTGGGGGGGTCAACGAAGGGGTCCCCATCGGCGATTAAATCGGCAAATCTTAATTTTTAGACACCTTGAAATATGTGGGGGGGTCAATGGGGGAGACCCCCTACCTACCGTCAATCAAATCGGCAGAATCGGCAGAAATTTAATTTTCTTATCATCGCCTAGCGCTAGGGGGTGGGGTGCGGTAGGACTGGGTTCAGGATGGGCGTAGGGGGCGCTCAGGACTCGGGCAGGCTCGCCGTTACAAAATACGAGCTTGTAATTGGTGGGAAGCGCGCGTTCGAGGCGTTGCTCGATGCTCGATACAGTGCTCGATGCCGTAAGGGGTATAGCAGGGGTTTTCCCGGAGGTTTTCCGGAGGTGTGACCGTTACTTTTGTTTTTCAGCCAATCAAATTGTAGCACTGCATTAGTAACCGACAAACCTCCGGAAAGCCTCCGCTTTACCAACCACCATGCTTCCGCAGACCATCCTAAAATTAGTGTGGAGGTGACACGTTTCGCGACCGTGCTAGCTGAAAGGTGTGTACAATTTATGATTTACGATTTAGGAACGAACCATTTACGATTTACGTTACTTCGTGACATCGTGAGCCAATGAAACGGGTGTATTACGGACTCGACGTAATCTTATTGGTCATCGAAGTAACGTAAACGGTACCATCGTAAATGGTAAATGGTACTATCGTAAATGACAAATATATAATTCATATTGTTGGTATCATCCATTTCCGTCGAATGATTACGATAAGATATTTTCTTATGCCAGCTCTGATTTTCGTGTGCCAGACCGGATTTTCGATTGCCAGATTTTCCGCCAGATCGGATTTTGGACTGCCAGACCGGATTTTGACTGCCAGATCGGATTTTGGACTGCCAGACCGGATTTTGGACTGCCAGATCCGGATTTTGGACTGCCAGACCGGATTTTCGACTGCCAGATTGGATTTTCGAATGCAAGACCGGATTTATTCGAGCGACAATCAAACGCGCACGCGATGAATTCAGTTCGATTATAAATATATAATTTTATAAAAATATAAATTTATAAAAATATAAAGTTAAAAAAAGGATATGAGAGAATGTGAGAGAATGTGAGAGAATAACATAAATTAACATTTATTTATTTAAATAAAAGGTAATGAGTAGTAGGGTAATGGGTTATTTTAAAAAGTATTTCAAAGAAAGAAAAGTATTTTTGTAGAATAAATTTTATGAAATAGAAAATGTTTTTAAAAATGCCCGTTACCCTACTACCCGGTACCCTATCGTTCGTTTATTAAATACGCATTTTTACCGAGATGACCGAGACGATGCTATTTCCGCGATTTAACCTGCTGAAATTTTTGGGGGTCAACGTAGGGGACCCCCCATCGTCGATTAAATCGGCAAGTTTGATATGAGGGAATATGAGGGAATATGAGGGAATATGAGGGAATATGAGAGATTAACATAAAATTACTTATCTTTATATATATATTTATTTATATAAAGTAAGGGGTAGTAGGGTAATGGGTTGTTTAGAAAAGTATTTCAAAAGAAGAAAAGTATTTTTGTAAAAAAACTTATAGCATTTTAAATTTTTTTTTAGAAATGCCCATTACCCTACTACCCGGTACCCTATTTTATTAAATACGCATTTGAACTAAATTACGATTTCTGACGTAATTCTCACGTAATTTCTCGAACCTAAACCCTAAACCCAGAACCTAAACCCTAAACCTACTGAAATTTGGGGGGGTCGACGAAGGGGACCCCCACCGGCGATGAAATCGGCAAAATTTAATTTTTATGACCCCTAGACACCCCCACAGACCCCCCGATGACAGGGCTGTCATAATTCCAAATCAGATAGCCAAAGTTAGTCAATGATAGCCAATGATAGCCAAACTATAGAGTACAGTACAGACAAAACGACAGTACAGTGTCACAGAGGAGGTTTCTAAACTCTTGACAAGAGAAAAGGCAGGCAGCGAAAACATCGAAAAGTATGCGTACAACACCGTATCGGTGAAGATTAGACGTTGTATTTTTCCGCTGCAGCTGACAGTTGGAATTTTGGACAGTATAGCACAAATTTCAATGACTTGGTTGTCCACACTTTCCGCCATCCTGCTGTTCGGCCTCTCAGCGACTCCTTTGTCTCTCGAGGCTGTGGAGGCAATTCGATCTCGAACGTCGGAAAGAACTCGATGGGAAAAAGAACCACATCAGCCACTACTTTTGGCTACGAAAGTGTTGCCTCATTCTAACAGCCGTTTGCGATCTTTTCAAGATGCACACTCTCAGGGGCGGGGGCTCACTGAACTGACCTCGGAACAGGTGAGGTCGACAGTTATAAGATCTCGTTTTACGGCGACGGCGTTAGCTTTGACACTTGTCCCAAGCCATCATTGGTGCCTGCAAAGCGTTTTATCTCACTTCGGACATTTAAAACCACTTGCACGCGCAGTTTCCTCAAGTGCGCAAGCTCACGTTCCACCTTTCACGTTTCGACCAGCTCAACCTGTGATATAATTTTACGCTGATCACTTTCCATGTTGTACTGCAGGAGGCGATTTGTGCTTGCGCCAACTTCACCGCCACGCGGGACTGCGCAGCGGCAGTAAGGACAAGCTGTGGCCCGAACTCGGATGGCTCGGCGCTGCCCAAGTCGTTCTGTGATAATATATCTTCATATGATGCAACTTCGGACGTGTTGTTGGAGCTTTCGCAACAAGCGTGTGCAGGAATACGACCAGAAATACCAGAAGATGAAAATTCAGGCTCCGGTGAAAGTCACCCGCTTTGCGCATGCGCGGAGTCCCTGACCGGCTCTGGGTGCGAGGAGGCGCTGACCACGGCGTGCACAGACGGCACCATCTCGCTGGATGACTGCCTGGCGGCTGCCGATAACGAACAAGACGCCATTGCTGCCATCGAGGAGGTGTGTGGGCCCCGCTTTGGGCGCATGCGGGTTGATAGAGGCCGCCACGTGAGCACGGCCATACACCTCGGACCCCTGGAGCGGGGAGTGGGGCAGGTGGATTGAGGCCGCGACGTGCGCATGGCCATGCACCTCGGTCTCCTGGAGGGGGGGGTGCAGGTCGATCTAGGCCGCCACGTGAGCAGGCCATCACACTTTGGACCACTTGGGTGAGTGCGGAAAGGGGCTGGTGGGACATTGCAGGAGTCGCGGCGGTTGTGTGACGCGGCTACCCTGACTCCTTCAGGTGCGACTCAGCATGGGAGAGGTGGCTGGAAGGCAGCGGAGCGAGCTGCTGTGGTGCTTTGACACGTTCAGCTTGAGGCCCAGGTCGCCGATGCGCCTGCTTACTTGAGCAGGAGGCGTGTTTTCACGCGGTGGGGTAGGGGAGGGGGAATGCGGGCCATGCTGGGTCGGGACATGCAGAAGACGAATGCGATGCGACGTCTCCGTGCTGCGGAGGAGGCGGGACGTTCCAGTACCTGTCAGCGTCCCAGAGGCTGCTGAAGGACGAGATTGCTCCGAACAACGCTCCCTACAAGCCCAAGGCAACGGCGACGCTGAGTGAGTTGTACACGTACACGGTCTCGCCGGCGCTTCCGGCGGGCATGCGCTTTGATGAGGCGCGGGGTGTGATAGGCGGCACACCGACAGTAAGCCAGGGCAACACGTCGTACACGGTGTCAGTGCAGTGCCAGAATGCCGAAGTGGAGCGGCAGGAGGCCACGGTGTGGATCATGGTGGAGGACACCCTTTCTCTGCAGGTGAGGCAACATTGCCAGCGCCTCCTCAGGCATGGCGGGCAGCAGGGGGCAGAGAGGGGGGGCGGGTGAGGGGAGCGGAGTGCGCGGAGAGGCTGGGTGGGCATTGGTCGCTTTTCGTTCGGCAGTCTCGTTGCAGAATGGAGTTAGTGATGAGGCGCGTTTGCCGGGAAGATACCTCCTCAGAGGAGGGGGTGCTTGAAAAGCCCCCTAAAAGCAAACACATCTTCGGTGCTCTGCAAGCGGGGGTGCCACAGAGTGAGCCCGGCTGCAAGTGCTGTGACCTACGTGCAAGTTCCTGTACCCAACTGGTAAAGTTCGAGTGCTGCTGGAGGTGTCGTAGCGATGTCGCGAATATGGTGCGGGGAGAAGGGGGGCTCCAGCAAAAGAGGAAAGTGACCGCTGGGACGTGGGAGCGGAGGGTGGGTGAAGGTCGGCACGAGATACTGGCGGTGTGAGTGGTGCGAGCTGCGGCTGCGGTGAGAGGGCGCGTGCCGGTGGCCTGCTGGGCGCGGCTTGAGATGGATGCGGCTCACAGTGGGAGGATGGGGCTTGCGGGAGGAGGGGCACGCACAGGATCGGCGGCGGCTGACCGCAGATCGGTTTATCCAGATGTTTTGGTCGTACCGCGTGGAGGGGGAGGGCACGGAGTACGTGGTGGACGAGGTGATGACGAAGGGTGTATTTGCAAACCCGGAGCTGCCTCAAGCTGAGAACCCCATCGTGTGGGATGTGCTGGAGACCGGGTCGTGGACACCCTACGACCACGTCGTGGAGTACACGTACCTGCTGGACCCCACAAAGAATACGGGGATCCTGGAGTTCACTCACCGGGAGGTGATCACGCCGAGCTGGTCCGAGGATATGCTCACCTTCAGGTGCGGCAGGCAGCGTGCGTGGGTGGGTGTTCTTGGTGTTCCCCCTGAATGCTTCTCACTCCACTGGGATGATGGGGAGCTGGTTTTTGTCCGCGGATCGCATGCCGTGCAGTGGGTGGGTCTGGGGTGTGGGAGAAGGGTGGTGGCGCGTGCGTCGGTGAGGATGGAGGGGAGTTGGGGCGGGGGCAGGTACAACCTGTCACACGTGATGGTGATCACGCAAGCGGATACCGGAGCAAGGTCGGTGGTGGAGGAGACGACGTACCACGAGGAGCTGACCTTTGCGGAGGGGTCGGACCGGGTGGAGCGGCTGTACACCGACCTGTCCACCTTCATGGAGCAGGGAGGCGCCAGCTCGCTGCCGGCGCAGTATGTGTGTGAGACGGTGGCGGAGTACTGTGGACTGGAGGCGCAGGGCCAAAACTGGGCGGACACGGCGTACTCCTCTGTGGAGGACTGCGTGGGGTTCATGACGGAGCGCTCGACGTGCTCGGTGGAGTTCCCGCTGCAAGGGGACACCCAGGCATGCCGCGAGCTTCACATGTTCAACGCCTTAAACTTCCCAGAGGTGAGCCCCCCCCCCCTGCCTTGAGTGCGCAGGGGGGGCCCTCCTCAGAGTGGCACATGACGCGTGCCTGCCCCCGGCATGACTCTGCATGATGAAACCCTGCAAGCCAAAAGAAAATATGCAGTGGGGCTGACGTTGGGTGCTGCGGTTGGTAGGAGACAACTGGGAGGAACTCGGCCAGTGCAGGGGTCAGAAGTTGACATGCGGTGACCCGCCTCGCTTGTGGGGCGTTGGACATGTGTTGCCTTTCGGAGTGGATTTCTGAAAGTGGACGGGGCATCCGGCTATATAGAGCACGGGAGGCGCCCCTCGGGGCACTCACTGTCACTGTCATCCGGTCTTTTCCTGTTAGAGGGCGTGATGTGTGAGGGATGGGGTGGGGGTGGTGGGGCAGGCGCACTGCAACCACACCGGGAGGTTCAGCTCGCGCTGCCGGGAGCAAGCGGACGACCCGTGCGTGTACAGAGATGGTGGCACGGACGGCGCCCACCCGCTCTGTGCGTGCTCGGTGTCCCTGACCGACGATGGGTGCGAGCAGGCGCTGACCGCGGCGTGCATAGACGGCACCATCTCACTGGATGACTGCCTGGGGGCTAACGATAATGACCAAGCCGCCATTGCTGCCATCGAGGAGGTGTGTGGCCCACACGTTGGGCGCATGCAGGGTGATAGAGGCCGCCACGTGAGCATGGCCATACACCTCAGACCCCTGGGGGCAGGTGATAGAGGCCGCCACGTGAGCACGGCCATACACCTCGTACCTGTGGGGCGGGGGGGCAGGTTGATAGAGGCCGCCACGTGCGCATGGCCATACACCTTGGTCCCCTGGAGGGGGGGGTGGGCGTTGTGCATTGGGTGACTGATGGAAAGGGGCGGGTGCGACTTGGCAGGAGTCGCACCGGCTGTGTTCTGCGACCACGCCTTCAGGTGCGAATCACCGCGGGAGATGGGGCTGGAAGGCAGTGGAGTGAGCTCGGCGACGAAGAAGCCCAAAAGAAGGCCCAGGTAGGCGCTCCTCCGATGGTCTCGACTATCCTTTTCTTTTGCACTCACGCGCTGTGGCCTGAACTCTACCGCTGGGCGAATGTGACGAACGAGCCCCTCTCTTCACCGCCATCCGCGCCCACGCGCCCGCCTGCTGGCTCATCCGTCTACGGGAATAAGAAATAACCCTTGAGAATTGCCACGACGGGGACTGTGGCCCGAACGCAGGTAGAAAAGGACAAGGAGGAGGACTTGTGCGAGGACGACGACGACGATTTAGAGTGCGACTTTGCCGAGGTCGGTCAGGTGCATGACTATGGTCGTATGCGGGGTGAGTACGATTACATCGTGGTGGGCGGCGGGACCGCGGGGTGCGTACTCGCCCGCAGGCTGTCGGAGAACCCTGACAACACTGTGCTGCTGTTGGAGCGAGGCACGGACCAGTATGAGAACACGACGGAGCTGCTCGCAAAGCGGCGCGCGGTGTTCGACCGCTGGGACAGCCCGCTCACTCTGTCGTTCCACACCGGGCCGCACCCCGAGCTGTACAACCGCACTCTCGAGATCCTGGCAGGGAACATGATCGGAGGCACCACCGGGATCAACGCTGGGCTGTGGTCACGACCCTCGTTTGAGGAGTTTGATGAGTGGGATGTGCCCGGGTGGAGCGGCGAGGAGCTCAAGGAGTATTTCAAGCTCGTGGAGACGTTCACCCCGGGGGAGGCTGCCGGGGACGGCCCCGGGGAACGAGGCTCCGAAGGCCCGGTGCGGGTGGAGTACGGGCCGCGGCAGTTTTTGGAGGAGGAGTATCGAGCCGCTGCGGAGCGCGGCGGCTTCGTGCGCCTCGAGGACTCCACGAGCAAGCAGGACGACGTCATCTGGCAGCTGCCCACAGCGCTCAGAAACGGGGTGCAGCAGGTGAGCCTCGCCCTTCCCGGGGAGGAACGCCCGCGCGAATGCAGGCATTGTTATAAGCATCGCTAGCATGGATTTGACTGACGAGCGTGTATGCAGAGATGCATCTCGCCGCCCCGTAAACGACCCCACGGGCATGACTCGGCGGGTCGCACTCGTGCACGCAATGGTGAGGGGACAACATCTCAATCAGCATTTGCGCACGACTCGGGTCCCACAGCAAGCACCATCATAGGGGGCGTCCCATGATTCTGATGCGGTCAGCGAAACACAACATTTTGCGACAGATGGATATTCTGCGACGTCAAATACACATGTGATGTTGAAGATCCTGCGGCAGATCGCCGCCGTTGCCGGCTTGGACTCGCACGGTCCAGATCGATTGCAAATGATCATCTTAAGATGATTCTTGATGAGTTCGAAGGATGAACGTCGGCTGAGTCTGGGACAGGACGCGTATAAGGCCTACCTCGAGTCGGTCGTGCCTCGGGCCAATCTGGATATCTTCACCACCGCCCGCGTCAACAGGCTCATCCTCGATGGTGACCTTGTAACTGGTGTAGACGTTATGTTGTACGACTCCTCACTCATTGAGGTGCGAGTGCGGAAGGAAGTTATTGTGAGCGCGGGCGTCTGGGGCACGCCGCAAGTCCTGATGCTCTCCGGCATCGGCCCGGCGGAGCATCTTGACAGAATGGACATCGACCTCGAGAAGGATCTCCCGGTCGGACGGAACGTGATTGGTCGGCCTCATGTCAACATGATCTTCGAGGGAAACCACGGGGTTGCCCCAGAAGCGGCCAGCGTGGTCTCCGGCAGTGACAAGAGCTCCCGGCGGTGGCTGCGGGACGGCACCGGCACGCAGAGCATTGCGGTGAGCATGCTCGAAGCACCCGACGCCGGTTGCTCTGTCTGAATCGGTCGTTTGCTTTGGCGGCGCGCTCGGGGCCCCTCACCCGCGACCCTGGCCTGCAGGTGGCTGCCCTCTACATGAAGTTCAGAACCAACAGCACCCTGAAGTACTGGGACGCTTTCGCAGCATTCACAGATGTCGTTCCAGGTGGGTGACGCCAGCGGCGCCTGAGCTCAACGCCTGGGCCATAGCAGGGCGCACCGCCGCAGGGTCTGGCATGGAGGCAGCAGACTGCCGTCTCCTGCTGGGAACTTACCCCGCGCATCGTTGTGAACACAGCGCCCCAGACTGAGCCTTCTCCGGTGGATCTGTCTGGGCCGAGCAATCTGGGCCAAAGGATCGTGAGGCCTAGATCCATACCGTACGTCCCAGCAAATGACACCTGCGCCGGTGTTTGATTGTGGATCGGGGCAGCATTTGCCAGAGTTGCCAGTGTGATTGATAGACACCCTCCGATGGGCGGCTTGTGTGGCAGCCTTCCAGGCGTCCATTGAGAGCATGCTGGTGCAGTGCGAGTGCGCCTCGTCCTTCAGTAGAGGGAAGGTGGAGCTGGCAACCCCGATCCCCACTGACAACGTCTACATCGAACTCGGCCTGTTGCGGGACTACAGGTGGGGCGAATGTCGCCATGTTGCGCCGCCCTGGTTTGCGTGGTGGCGCCGCTTGTGGTGCTCTGCTCTTATGCCTCGGAGGCGCAGCGCGCGTGTGGCATGGAGGCCTCACTGGCTCCAGCCACTGCGCGAGTGTATCATTTCTTGCTGCCACAGAGGCGCGCCTCCCGGGAGAGGTCGTGCCTGCCCCCCGGTGCCTGGTGCGATCTGATGTGCGAGCAGTCTCCCCAGTGGGCAGTGAGCATTGGCGAGTGTACTGGCGTTGTGTCGTGTGCCGCAGCCCCGGGTCGCTGCACAGGGCAACTTCCATTTGTGCCCCTTTCACCGTTCCGGTGGTTCCTCAGCAGTGAGCCTACACGAGGGGCGCGTGCAACGCCGAGGATGCTTCGAGAGGGTTTCTGCGTCACACCAGCCCCATTTCGAGCTTGTCACGCCAACCCCATTTCGAGCTTGTCACACCAGCCCCATTTCGAGCTTGTCACACCTGGCCCGTGCAGCTCTTTCCACGGTTTTCTTGTATAGAATTTTCTTACACTAGAAGAGAAAACAGATTCCATCGGCACCGAAACCCGCCGTCTTGGAGCACTCGAGGCATCACCGGGGGATCGCAGATTTTCAACCTTAATTCTTCATAAACTAGCAGAGCGGCTCTAACTTTAATGACCGGGCAGGGACGTAGCGACCCTGATGGCTTGCATGCGGCGGATGCGCGATATCAACACGAAGGAGTTCCGGTTCTTCTTCGAGGAGATCGCCCCCGACATTGATGTGCAGTCCGACGCCGAGCTGGAGGCGTACGTCCGAGCTTTCGGTGAGTTCGGACACCACGCTGTGGGAAGCGCTAAGATGGGCACCGTGGATGATCCAGAGGCCGTTGTGGACCCAGAGCTGCGCGTGATTGGGTATCGGAATCTGAGGGTGGCGGACGCATCCATCATGCCACGCCTCCCACGCTCGGGCCTGATGCACACCACATACATGATCGGGGAGTATGCAGCCGATCTCATCATCAACACCAACAAGTCCTACAACTCCTACCCGCTAGAGAGTTTCTACACCACCGTGGGACTCTGCGTCACACTCGCCGTTTTCTTCTTGGCGCTGCCGCTGGTCATTTATCTGATTCTTCAGGTCAGAGCCGCCCCTTCCATCCAATCAGTGGCCTCCTCCTCCCTCCTCCTCCAATTCCTCACCTCCCCATGATCGCCCTGTAAGAATGTCACTGGTCGCGTGTGGGTACGCGTCACAGGCTAAGATGTGTGGGCACGCGTCACCCTGGAAGAAGGGCAGCAAGCACCGCTTCCCGCAGCATGTCAACCTGGAATCGGGCCGCTCATATGCGGGAACCAGAAGTCTACCTACACCGCTCCGCTTTAGCCTGTGACACGTTCCCACACACCTTAGCCTGTGACGCGTTCCCACACACCTTAGCTGGCGACACGTGCCCGCACACCTTAGCCTGTGACACGTGCCACACGCAGGGTTTGGTTTTCGGGTTTTGTTTTACGATCTCTGCCGATTTGGGCCTTGAGGTGTGTGACCTTCGCTGCTGCAGGTTTTGATGGATCGGCTGGACGAAGAGCTGGAGATGAGCCACGCAGAGGTGTTAAGTAGCATGACGCCTGCCGTAGAGGACACAAACCCCGCCCGGGAAATGTTGCCGGCCGAGGAGAGGGTCAGCCTCTGCTACTTCATCGAGCAGCTTACAGTGGAGTTCGGGGTGGAGAGGAAAACACTATTGAGCAGCATGGCGGGCAGCCTCTCAGCAGGGTCGCTCACCGCAGTGATGGGGCCCTCAGGGTGTGGCAAGAGCACCCTGCTGTCGGTCCTTGGGCAGGAACTTCATGGTGACGTGGAGATGCAGGGAATGGTCATTGGCTTCAATAGAAGCCAATCTATGCTGCAGCGGCCGATCTCAGGAAAGAGCACGAGCACGGCCGCAGCGTTGACTCGCCCTGAGGGGATGACCCTCGTGGAGGCCCGTCTGGCAGAGCAAAACAGGTAATGCTGCGCGGCACCCAGTTTGAGGCGCAGGGGGGCAGTAGGGCTCATGCGAACGAATGGGGATATCTCCCGGAACCAAGGTCTCCAGCGATGTGCGGAGGTGATGGCACCGCTGTCCGCGGAGCTGCTTTCACCGAGGAGACAGCGCGTGAGCAGGAATCTGGGAAATGAGTTGATAGCTGTGCGGCAGCTGTCGCACATCAGGCTTGCCATGTGGGGAACTCGCTCAAAATCATTTGGAGAGGCGGAACGGGCGTGGCGGCAATTGTTCAAACGAAGTCCTGACCGTCCGAATTCGGATCGGACGGTATTCGGACCGTCAGGGTTTCGTCGCTGTAAGGGCTCTGGGCGAGCCTTAAGCACCTCACCCTGCCCTCTCTCATGTACAGATGCATATCATGTAAGTGATCATCAGAGTTGAAAGTTTGCAGATGATATCATTGATGTACGTTTAGGTATATCAATGATATAACGAGCCAGCGCCAAAGATCCCGAACGCGATGCATTGGCGACGGTGCAAACATCGCCATCTTGGCGTTTATATCAGAGCGTTCAAATCAGAAAGGAGCAAAACTATCCCTTGTGCGGACCTCAGCGGGAGCGAGCGCCAACCCGAAGTCCCCGTGAGGATCATTCTGTGCCCAAATAGCAATGCGGTAAGATCGCAGCGGACTTGGGCCACGTGCTCGCAGCAGCTCAATGAGCTGAATATCGATCTCCCGCCTTCGAGCATTCCCGGAGGCTCTCACGGGGGCACGCGGCGTGGACTGGTGCGGGGCCCGTTGACGTAGGTGGACGAAGAAGAGGACCACGATGGTTACACAGCAGGACAATTTGCCAGAAAATCTCACAGTGCTGGAGTTGATGCAGTACATGGCACTGCTGCGGCTGCCGGCTGATGAGAGTACCGCTCTCAAGATGAGGAAGTGCCACTCATGCATCAGAGATGTCGGTCTTGAGGATCACGTACACACGCGGGTGGCTGCCAGTGGTGGAGGCCTTTCAGGTGAGTGTGGATGAATCGCTGTGCCGGGCAAATTGAGCAAGGCCGAGCGTGAAAAAGGCACGCTGCCCATGAAATAGTTCAGTGCGCAAGAGAGATGGCCGAGCGAGAAAAAGGCCCGCTGCCCATGAAACAGTTCAGTGCGCAAGAGAGATGACCGAGCGAGAAAAAGGCCCGCTGCCCATGAAATAGTTCAGTGCGCAAGAGAGATGACCGAAGGAAAGGCCCGCTGCCCATGAAATAGTTCAGTGCGCAAGAGAGATGACCGAGCGAGAAAAGGCCCGCTGCCCATGAAACAGTCTAGTGCGCAAGAGAGATGACCGAGCGAGAAAAAGGCCCGCTGCCCATGAAATAGTTCAGTGCGCAAGAGAGATGGCCGAGCGAGACAAAGGCCCGCTGCCCATGAAATAGTTCAGTGCGCAAGAGAGATGACCGAGCGAGAAAAAGGCCCGCTGCCCATGAAAGTTGTGAGGGGAGTATGGCGCCCCAGGCGGGCAAACCAAGCGGCTCCACGTGGCAATGAACATGCTCTCCAACGCACCGCTGGTACTCTTGGACGAGCCGACCTCCGGCCTGGACGCGCTCGCGGCCCTGAACGTCGTGCACATGATCTCTATGTACGCTCTGCGCGGCCACAGCGTGGTGGTGACGATCCACCAGGTGCAGCACCCCCTCCACCAACCGGGCATCACATCGGTGATATGTAAGCCGCCCCAAAGCTTCCCCTCGGGCCTTCGTCGGGCAAAGGCGCCACATGGGCACTTCCACTGCAACGCTCCGTACCCATATGCATGAACGGAGATTGGCCATCGAGGGCGGCTTCGCGCAGCGTGTGTGGTGCGCCCAGGGTCTGGGGCGTTATCCAACGGACGCCCTCGCGTTGATTCTTTGTAGGTCGGCGCATGCCACGCCCAAGGCAGCCTGGTTGACAGGCAAGAGGTGCGAGCCACGTGGCATGCATAGACACTCCGGCCAATGGCGTTGCGCCGCACGGGCCACACAGTGCGGCCAATGGCCCGCGGCCAAGTCTGGCTTCTGCCAGTTTTGAGGAGAGGGGGTAAGGTGGGGGGGGGCATGGGAGTATGGCAGCCACGCCCAGAGATTGTGGAGCTCTTCGACCAACTGGTGCTCATGGTGCACGGCACACAGATCTACTCCGGACCCTTCGGCCACGCGCAGGAGGACCTCAGCGCGCACCTGCGCGGCACCAGCCACGTGGATGTCGCCATGCTGGAGCGCGCTCTCCTCCCGGGACACACCGATGGGCTGCTCGACATCCTCGCAGTGGAACCGTTGGCGCGGGACCTGGTGACAAAATATCAAGCGAGTGAGATATACGAACGGGCTGGCGCGCAGGCGTTGAGGCAGTTCCATCTGGTGAGAGTCAGGCTGCCTGTCATCGGCGGCCCGCATTCTCGATGACAGATGCCCCGCAGGGTCACAGGACGCAGCGAGCAGCAGGCATGCTGACGATGAGCACCTTCACATCTCTGCCGCACCTCAGGCCATGGCAAGAGTGCTACCACCGAAGCTCAGCCCACACAAGTTATATGCCAGTAGACGGGTACACGGGTAGGCAGTACGGATCGAAAGCAGGGAGGGCGATCGCAGGAGGCGTATTATGGGGCGGCGGGTCAGATTCTGCAGGGAGGGTCGAGTGGTGAGACTTGGCAGCGAGTCGGTTGACTGCATCCTGTCTTAAATTCTCCGCCTAGCATGGCAGACGTGGCTGCGCGTCCCATTTGCCATCGATTCGGAAGGGGCTGCGGAGGGAAACTCGAAGCACGGCGGAAGCGATGAGCGCATTTGACGTCTGTCTCCCCCTGTCACCGCCCCTTGCCCCCAGGTGTGCGGCCTGCAGGGCTCCAAGGAGGCTGCAGAGGGCGCCTCCGAGGCAGATGGGTGTCTCGAGAAGCAGATGTCAGTGGCGCATGCATTGGACGAAGGCAAGCGAACGGAGGGCTCGGCGAGACTGTTGTCCGAGCAGGCCGCAGCATATGGCTTGCTTCCGTTGGGCCACTTGCTGGTTGCGCTGGCAGCCATGGACCGCCGGCCGTGCACGCGGCGTCACAACCCAAGGCTGGCGAACTGGTACGGCCCGGCTCCAGAGCGGCGCCACCTTTCCGCCCATCTGTGATGTGGGGCGCAGGAGCACTTCGACTCTGGCAGGAGTCGCACAACCCTGTGCCAATCCCGTGTGGTCCGTGCCGCCCCAGGTGCGGGCATCTTCGGATAGGGTGTTGGCGGCAAGTTTCTCACATCGATCAGACGCCGAGAAAGCGAACCCGCGGTCTTGACGAATTGTTGCCCCTTTAGACTGCCTCGGGGGAGCTTAAGGCTGTGGGCATGAAGCGTGTGGGAGGGCGAATCATGCTTTGCCAATCCAGGTTCAAGGCCAACCTGAAAGTGAACTCGCTGTACATCACGATCCTTCTGCTTGCGCTGCTGGCCTGTGTGCTTTACGGCAGCATCGCCAAGGCAAATGTCTTGGACGCTAACGCGCGCACGTCCTGTATATTCGTCATGTGCATGCTGGCAATAAACAGCGTGAATGTTCAATATGCAATGCCTCGGGTGCAGAAACAGGAAGACTCCTACTGGCATTACGTGTCGCAGGTAGGCGCACATTTGCCCGGTGCCAAGTTCCACATGGTTGGCGCTCTGCCATGTCGGAACCGCCCGAGGAGCCCCGCTGCGTTACGCTGTTCACCCGCGTCGGTACCTAAATCAGCTAGCTTCTATGCATCTGGGAGGTGGGAGGCACGGCGAGGTGTAGCCGAGTTTGACGAGACATTCGATGCTCACCCGCTGTGCCGACTCCCCCACACCATCTTCACCACCTTCGTACGCCATAATTATGCCCACGGCCCCCTTTGGCCGCCCTCTGTAGTCCAGCCGTGTGTGCGCCGCTCTGCGCTGTGCGTGGTACACGCCGGTACCGACAGCTGATATCTCAGACTTCGTCTCGGTACCGACAGCTGATATCTCAGACTACCGACAGCTGATATCTCAGACTTCGTCCGGTACCGACAGCTGATATCTCAGACTTCGTCTCGGTACCGACAGCTGATATCTCGGACTTCGTCTCGGTACCGACAGCTGATATCTCGGACTTCGACTCGGTACCGACAGCTGATATCTCAGACTTCGTCTCGGTACCGACAGCTGATATCTCGACTTCGTCTCGGTACCGACAGCTGATATCGTCTCTGCTGATATCTGACTCTGGGTACCGACAGCTGATATCTCGGACTTCGTCTCGGTACCGACAGCTGATATCTCGGACTTTGTCTCGGTACAGACAGTCTCGGTACCGACAGCTGATATTCTCTCGGTACCGACAGCTGATATCTCGGACTTCTCGGTACCGACAGCTGATATCTCGGACTTCGTCTCGGTACCGACAGCTGATATCTCAGACTTCGTCTCGGTACCGACAGCTGATATCTTAGACTTCGTCTCGGTACGGCAAGCCTTCAGCGTTCGAAGCATTCCACAGAATTAGTCAACATCACTACTATGTGTGTGTGTATGCTTATCCTTTGGATGATGGGATGTGGCTGTCCCTGTGGTACCCTTCTGACGGATACTGCCTCTTTGAGTGCATCGGGGATTCGTCTACGGCTCGCTTTTTGGGAGTGTCTTGGATTCGTCTGACGCTTGCTCCCTCTCCGTGTACAGTGCTCATGGTTATTACACATGCCGGGGGACTTGTGTTCTTTGACCTTGATATGAAGTACTGGCGGATCGCTGTGAACGGGGACGGCCGCCGGGTGGAAGTGGGTTTTGGGAGGCGGTTATCCCTGTGGTGCCATTCTGGCGGGCACTGCCTCTTGGAGAGCTCGGTAGATTCGTCTGTCGTGCTGCGAGGAGAGGCAGAAGGTGGTGAAGTACACCTTCTGTGTTTTCCCTTGAATTTTGTGGGGAGCACTTAGGTGCCCGCATGTTTTCTTTTTTTGACATGGGGTGTCCATGCTGTGTGGTGTGACTGCATTCATGACATAACCATGGACCAACAGGTCCCATCCATCGACCGGGAGCCACTGGGGGGCATGCCAGCAGGGTCCGCTTACTCCGTAACCCAGAGACCAACAATTGTTTGGCGACGATCGGTCACATCGTATCATCTTTCCATGCTGCTTTGCATTTGGGTTGGGAATATGTATGTGTTTGTGGTATCTTGTCACGGCCCCGCCCTGCTCTTGATTTGCTTTTCACATCCACTGGGATGATGATGGGCTGGCTTTTGTTGGCCGATCTCATGCCGTTCAGTGTATGCTTATCCTTGCGAATCCTTTGGCACCCCGTAGCCACAGGAGACTGCACTATGTACCCACGCCGGGGATCAAAGGATTCAGTATGTGTGTATTTATGCTTATCCTTGCGAATCCTTTGGCACCCCGTAGCCACAGGAGACTGCACTATGTACCCACGCCGGGGATCAAAGGATTCAGCACACACTTCGGGACACTCATCCGGATTCTCCGGAGCTCACTAGTGAAGAATGGGACCCCCTAAGCCTCGCTGAGCCACCCGAGCCCCTCTGCATCTGCACCGCCAGCGCACTGCCGCCTTGCGCCTGAAGCCTGATGTGTGTGTGGGTGGGTGTGAATAAGGGGTTTGGGCCGCTGCGCCGCTAGGTGGGTGGCTTATCCTGGGCCTGATTCCATTGGCATCGCATAACCATAGGTGATCAGCTGCACTATGTATCCACACCGGGGATGAGAGGAATCAGCACACACTTCGAAAGAGCACTTCGCCGGATTTTCCAGAGCTTCCGAGTGGAGCAGGCCGACCTACTTCACCAACCACCACCCGTGGAAGAACTCGCCGCGGGCACCCTAAGTCCTGTGGGGCTCCAGCTCGCCCCTGCCAGGCCCGCGGGAGACCCCTGACACGGCCCTGCCCTGTCCTTGCATGCTTTCCGTATCTACTGAGATGGTGGTGGGCCAGCTTCAGTTGGCGTAGCTCATCACGCCGCTCAGTGTGCGTGTGGCGTCCCATCCGTCATAGTGGCATGCTTGGCCTGAGGGTGCTGCTTGCGTTTCAGGGAATTGTCTCGGAGCTGCAGTACTCACTGCATCTGCAAATGTCGGACGCCGTCGTCGCCGTTTCCTCTACCTTCCTTTACCAGATTGTGGTGTTCAGTATCACAGGAGTGACCTACTCCGCTGCCACTCATCTGGTTTGCCTACTGGGCTTCACCCTCATCGTCAGAATCTCCATATCGGTGACCGAGCTGGCCTTCGTTCTTTTCCATGACCAGCTAGCTGTCGTGGCAACGCATGGGGTGTGGGTCGGCTGCAACATGCTGTTTGGGGGCTATCTCCTTCAGCTTCATAAGATGTCCTTCCTTGTGACCGACTGGATCTATTGGATCACACCCTTGTGGCAGACCATGGGTGTTATGGTACAACAGGTAAGATTCAAAACCCTGCGCCCCTGCGCTCGCCTCCTCACCCCTTAACCCTCAACCCTCACGCCTAGCCCGTTGACCCTCACCCTTCCGACTTCCTCACCCTTCACTCCCTCACCATCTTTACCCCCCTTCCTTCCCCACCTCCGCACCCCCTCACCTCTTATACCATTCGGCCTAGCCCCTCACCCCTTACCCTTCACGCTTCAGCACTCCCTCACCCCTTACCGCATCATTTAGCCCCCATCCTTCACCCCCTCACTCCTCACCCCACCTCACTTCTTAAGCCTCGTCAACGCTCATGCCTCACCTCTCACGTGCTCCCTCGCCCTCATCATACCCGTACACCTTACCCCGTTCACCCCGTTCACCCCGTTCACCCTCTGGTGCTTACTCCAGCTCCTTTGTCCTTCATCCCAAATACCTCATCCCTCATCGTTCATCTTTCACTCCCTTCACCCTTGCCTTGCGCCTCACCTCTCGCCGGGCAGCCCGCATTCCCTCATCCCCGCATCTCCTCACCTCACAGCCCCTGCCATAAAATTCGAGCACTGGCTACACAAAAGTCGAGATGCCCAATGATCGACATCACATCGACATTTACGAATAACCACAAAATGGAAACCACTTTCACCGACCATTCGCCATACTCGCATCTGTGTTTTATGATATGCGCCTGTGAAGCGTGTATCGTGCAGGGCTTGATGTGATGCCGGCAGAGCAGGGTTTATCATGCACGTATGTCTTCAATGGCATTGCGGAGGAGAATATACCTCTGCGGAGGAGAATATACCCCACCCGTTGAATGCATTGAGGAGCGCGTTTGGTAATCCGGGTGCAAGGGGAGATTTGACCCCGGGCAACCAGTCACGATGCAGTCTACTTGTGTGTGCTACGAATTGGAGACACTCGTGTGGTGGTGGCGGGACGGTGCCTTGGCAGGTTTTCAGTTCGGAGGAGCTTGAATGCGAAGACGAATTGCCGACATACTACTGCTCCGACGCATATACCACCATTGACGGTCTGGGCTATAAGAAAGCCGACTTGCGCACTGGGCTCATATTGCTGACAGTATGCGAGGTCCTGCTGCGCTTATGTGTAGGCGCGGTGCTGCTGCGACAGTCCAGGCAGCGCCAGCAGCTGGACGCTATGTCGGTCGCAATCCCCAGCAACGTTCTGAATCCACCTCTGCGCTTTTCCAAGTTTATGGTTCCCAATGCAGATGAGCAGGCCGCCCCCAAGGCCACCGCCGACGTGGCGGCACAGATAAACAAAAGGTACGGGGGCGCGCCCAGCCAGAGATTTCTCCTACCCTCACTAAGCTGCAGATCCCTGGCAACTTTTGGCCGTCCCTTGCTTCACGCCCCTTGTGCTTCTTCTCTGATACTCCAATTCGCCTGTAGCTCTAGCTTGAGACGGCAATCATCGGGAGCAAAGAGAACAGGCCTCATCACAGCAGGGCTGCGGGTGGACGCCATTATGGCCGATGTGTACACGATTGTGCAGTGCAGTGTATATCTTCCGGATCGGTTTCGTCAGCGGCTGTCTCGTTTTACAGGCATTCGTTGAGCTGCACTTCAAGCTGGAGGGGCCCAGGACGAGGGGGTGTTCATGGGCATTTGCACGATCGGGGTTTGCTTGCATTGCAAGTAAAATGCGTAATCCGTCAGGAATTTGGCTGACAGCAGGGGGAGCTAGTGGGCCTAAGATTGCATCCGGGAAATCAGGTACTGAAGGGGTATTGCAAGAGTGGGCTGGGAAGTGAAATAAGAAGATGAAAGCAGTGTGGCGAGGAGCTCACACTAGTGGCCGCTTTTCGTTGGCGGCGCATGTACCGGCAAGTGCATTCAGCTGTGACTAATGGCCGGCTGTGGTGATATTTTTGCAGGCGCCTGATGTTCAGAATTCTAAGTACACACGATGTCTGTTCCACTCCGGATGAGAGTCATGAACTTGCTCATTATTCGCCCTTTTCGAAAAGTCGGAGCAAGCTCTCAAGAAAGAACCTCTCCAGTCGGGAGCGCCTTCCTGAAAGTCCAGCTTCGTATCCTGCTACTCCTGTGGTGCATGAGAATGTGCTAGTGGAGAAAGCGGATCCATCTGCAGCTTTTACCGAAGATTTAGGGTTTTAAGGATTGACGAAAACATGATTTCTTCATCGCCATGCATTTTTTTGCAACATGTCGATAGGTTATGTTGCCAACTGGCTTATGGAGTCACAATTTTTGCGTTCCATTGCTTCTTCACATGAGATGAACGCATTCCACCTGATTTGAGGTGTCCCTGCCTGCGACACGTGATCTTGCTGTGCAAGTTTCTCAGATGCCGATTTACAGAGGGCAATTGCACAGGCATCAGATTGATGGAAACGTTCGTTATTGTGCAACGTTTATGTTGACGAGATATGGCCAACTTTCCTTCTGGACTTAGGCTGATGTCGTTGCGCTCAATGCACTTGATACCTCTTCTAGCTATATGTTGACAATCTGAAATCATCTATCAGTAGTTGACCTAGAGAGTTACCATCGATATCAAGGTGAATCCGTCTCGTGTAATAAGAAGTGTGATGGCCAGCAGGCATAACATTGTTGAATGAAGGCTGTCGCCAATGATATATATATATATATAGTTAATATCTATGTATTTGAATACATGTCACTCTCTTTAAAGCCAGTGATCCCAGAATCTTCTGGGTACCACTGGCTTTAAAGAGAGTGACATGTATTCAAATACATAGATATTAAATATATATATATATATATCATTGGCGACAGCCTTCATTCATTCCTTCATCCTGCCATGTCCCCCTGGCATTTGAAAGGCTCAGCCTGACTTGTACAGTGGATTCGTCACTACCATTATTTATGGAATCTATCGACCAGCGTGAATCGCCATTGTAGTCTTGCATGCCCCGCCCGCGCCGGGTACAGCGTCGCGTATGTATGCCGGTGGCATCGCCCGGTGTGCATGTAAGTCGCGGTCCGTGTAATATCGGATGCCTCTGTTGCTTGGCACATGCCAGTCGCTTTGTGGTAAGCCAGAGTGTAATTAAAAAATGACAGCAAGAAGCTTAATGGAAAAGGCAGTAAGGGCCGGGGCGGAAAGCCCTCGGCCGATGGTGAATGTGCTTCCCGCTACCTCGTCCAGCGCAACAGCCCTCTCCGGGCGCTGGTCGGTGGAAGCTCACCGTGCAACCGCAGGCGAGGCAGCGGAGGGGAGCATGGCGCGCGGCGGGCGCCAGTTCGGAAGTGATGCAATGGATTACTCACGGGGTGAAAACGGAATATTCGCAAAAATGAGAGTGGGTTTACTCTCACTTTACTCTCATTTTTGGGGTATCATTTTTCGAGGTTTTTTCGTGGAACTAGCACATAAATATGAGATATAAGTACCCCCACTAATCACCATGGCGATTTCCCTCCGTTTTGCATATTTTTTGAAGGGATTTGTGGCTTACGGAGTCCCGCGTACGAGGCGATTTAGAGTAATTCAATGAATATGACCAAAACATGATATATCTGCCGAGATATGCAATAATTCATCAGGATAATATACAAAGTATGCCATATTCATGAAAAAAGTGAAATGGGAAAGTTCAGGTAAGGTGGATGACCACTTTCTAGGCTTACGACCAGGCGGTTGGGTTAGGGTTTGCTGTGAAAATAGGCAAAGAAGTCATCGCAGCAATAGTAACTGAAGGTAACAAATAACCTTTGTTAGTAATATGTCAGAAAGGAATACGGGTACCACCACGGGTAACATGTGGTGGGAGGGACTGAGGCCTCAAAAGTTTCATCAGCTCAGGGTTTCCCAATTTACATAGGTCGCGTAGGCCTCCAGCCATGCACAGCGATGAGGTAAGTATCCTGAATGAGGAAAGCAACTCTGTTATCAACAAGCTACTCAGTGTTATCAACTACAACTTTCAAGAACTCTTCCTTCTCTTCCCCACCAGGTATCCCACCCGCAGGTGGGTTTTGGCGCTCATCCCAGCAGGTTAGCACTTCTTCGGGACTAAACGGATGCCAACCTCGGTGCCGCTGTCCTCCACGCCTGAACGCCTCTGGACGAAACAAAAGGTCCCGCTGCTTGAACGTACGTTTGGTGTTTTTAGACGTGGCTGTCAGATGTCCTGCGCGAGGAATCCAGAATTGCCAGTGCACCATGCGTTTGACGGGATCAAGCTCCAAGACTTCGACGTAGTGCATTGGTAGAGATAACTTACCCCGTGCAAGAGGAAAAGTGAAAGAGCATTCGTCAGCAGGATCGTTTCCGCCTGCAGCTGTGACGGCGAAGGTCTTAGGCTGCGGTACGGTCAGCATGTCACAGGTATAGTCTGTTGGTAAGACTCGATGTGCCAACGGGATGCCATCCTCGTCTGAACTGTCATCAGACTCGACCTGCACTGCATTTGCCTGCACTCTTTGGAAGGCTCGGTGTGCCAGCGACAGCTCGTCGTCCGAGGAGGGCCGATCGTCAGTCGTGAGCGGAGCTTCTTCCACTTGTACTCGTTTACTTGCAAACAGACAGCGAGGGCCTTTGGGCTTCGAACCCTCGGCAGTCTTGGTCTTCCTGAGGGGTGGGGAGAGAATGGGAGATGATCCCAGAGGCGAACCTCTAGGGCGTTTTGGAGCTTCTGTGTCAGGCTGCGTTCTGCGTGACTTTGGGGGTTCGTGCTGTCCTGGTGAAATAGATGCGGAAGGTGCAGCTCGCTTCGCAGCTCCTTATGCCAACCATCGGACAAGCTACGTAGCTGCGCATGCACATTCTTGGAATCTATGTTGGTAGGAGGTGGGTGGATGGTGAGCGAAAACGAGAAATGGAAAGCGATGTCGCGAAAGCAAGCTTTATATGCATGGTGTGTATGCGTGTGCCGATTTACCAGCCTATCAGATCCCCTCCCTCAACCAGGTCGGATCGAAGGTCCTCGTGCTAGGGATTTCACTACACCACAAGCGGAGTCGCACCCCGACCAAAGAATGCATAGCATGGGAATATATATATGTGTGTGTGTGTGTGTGTGTGTGTGTGTGTGTGTATGTAGTGAGGCACTAAGTAAATATAGGTAGCACGCATGTCACGACCTAATACAGATATGTCGCAAAAGCCATAAGTCAGCCAGCAATAGTCGTACAACATAGAGTGTTATTACTATTACATTACAAAGTACTTAGTATTACTTCTAGGCAAGAGATCTCGAATTGGTTCACTCTACGCCTTTCGGACGCCGGAAAGGAATGTTTTAATCTATCAGCTCCCAGTATACCCCGTCTTCGTCATCCATTGCGTCCTGGTACATGAATATTTCGTAAGAACAACGCACACACGCACGCGAAATGTTCGTTATGGTCATTTATCGCAACAAGATACGAACCAGTATTAAACCATATGCGGACGTTGGCAAGAAGATCACAATAATCGCATTTCATGACGAGTTTGCCTTGGGACATTCAGGTAGCGTTTGGGCTATGTGTGATCAGTTGTTAGTAGTGTCAAGCTGAAAAGTGAGTTGTGAGGACAAGTAAGGTGAGTGCTTTTATACCTGCTCAACTAAGGCAATCGCAACTGATACAGTACTCGTCGAAAGATGTTGTTCATCTCGTTCTCGTTTCGTCATTCTAGTAACAACAGACCAATAGGCGGACAACGTCGACTGGAATAACCATTAATCGCGGAGTCATCCACGCTTCACCCCATGCATACAGTATTGCACTAGGGTGCATCGCGAGTCAGTACGAGAGGCAGCCGTGTCAGAGTGACGAGTGACAGTGTGACACGGCTGGCTCACTGATGACAGTCACCCGTACTACCGAGAGGTATGACGAGGGTGACTGACAGAATGTGACTTTTGAATATCTGCACCCACAGCAGATCAGGTCTGAGAGAAATGGTGGGAAACCATCCAGAAATGGTGGGAAACCATTTAGTATACTCAAACAGCCGAACATAACTGGGGGGAAACCAGGAGAGCATCAGTTCTTGCCACATCATCACATCTATGATTATTCAGGAAGACAGATCGGAGTTGATTGGCAGCTGCAGTCCGAGGGCTGTATGACATGACAGATTTCGGAACTGCTGAACATGAAGTGACTGGTTATGTGACTTTCGAATCCGAGGTGAGCCGAGGGAATTCGAGTCGACAGGTTGCTACTGATAGAGCTGAGCAAGCTCTGGCATCAGTTTTTGAAATAGTTACAAAGGTTTTGATTTTTCCGGGAGCAAATTCTCATTGTTTCCGGAAAAATTAACTTTTGATTTCTCCCGTAACAATGAATTTTGGCTACGGACACGCATATTTAGGGTTTAGTAAGAGTTTATGAGGTTTATCCAGTAGTCAGGCACCCTAAAACCCTAACACTAAACCCTGAATATGCTTTTCCCGTAGCCAAAATTCATTGTTACGGGAAAAATCAAAAGTTAATTGTTCTGGAAACAATCAAAATTTGCTCCCGGAATAATATAGTTCCTAGTACAATTGGCACCCAACCTCTGGTTGCATAGTAACTCCGACTCATTTAAGTTTTAATCGACATAACCGATATCTCAGATATTCCCCTTGTGATCGCTGCATTACAGCCGAATGCTCTCCAAGCATTTCCAGTTAATTAGCTTACACCGGAGTGAGCCTGCCTTAGGACTCACAACCCGAACAACTGGTATCAGCCGTGGTCGTGTTCACGACTTCCGTTGGTACCGTGTTCCGCAACACCGTATCACACCTGTAGGAAAATTAAAACGTATAATCCGCCGTTAGGCGAAGAAACCGTGGCATAGACAACGACGCGTCTTGTTCTCCTGAGAACACCGAATATCTGCATATGACGACTCCGCATATCGACACAATGACGACTCCGACACTTGCCTCGTGTCAGCAAACTTTTCTCTTTGGCAACCTTTATTTCCGCGAGAATCTATTTTCAGCGGTAAAATTTTGCTGGAATCGACTAATTAGCGCCGAGGAAAGTGTTCACCGCTCCCCGAACCACCGTTAGCCGTACGTTCGTGAATGATGGACAGCGGCTACAGCGTATTTTGGTGATTCTTTTCTTCGTACGGCGATGCTTCCGCGCAATTCGTCTTTTCGCGGCGAATTATCGTGAAATTTGCACTAATTAACGCTTAGCTGAACGTCCTCGCTTGCTGCCGGTTTACGTGCGCAAGCTTAACGCGTTACGATCAACGACAGCAACGCTGTGTTTCGGGAAAATTCTTCTTTCTCGGGCAGCCTTTCCGCGTGAATTTCTTTTACCGGTTGATTTTTCCGGTGATCGATTGAATTTTCGCCAGTAATTTCTTCCGGATCGTGTGTTTGTAATAATGACGATTGTCGCGAACCCGTGCAAAACGTGGCTCTACGAATACATATATGCCGTCTCGGTGATAACGCAACTCTGCTCATTGTATGTATATTCTAAGTGACCACGCAAACACTGCACATATTGCCATTACAAAAATGTCCAGCGCAACAGCTATACTTCCAAAAGTTCAAAAAAAGTTGACAAGTGGATAACTTCACATACAGTATGCAAGCTCGTTTTCTCAACATCCCCCATCTGTAGCTGCTACAAGTAACACAGACATTATATAAGAGCTTGTTCTGCATCTTCTGTGGTAACACCATTCAAAACATTATTCGATGAAAATGACATTATCATATATCATTTTTGGAATTATATATATTTCATGAAAATCAGGGTTTGGTGATATTTAAGCTCGAAATAGGGATACATAAAGGCAACAAGCTAGACACGCGCAGTATGCGTACAATGAAAACACCGACATATGCATACATGTATCATTCTTTATTTAAATGTTTACGAGCAGAGTGCTTTTCACCCTATACCGTCGAGGCATGACTGATACTATCAGTCAGGGCGGTCGACAAATCCTGCTAATTTATTCAACACACTTCATTTAAGCGGCTGCGGTCTCTGCTTCTACACTGTCTTCTTCCTCAGACTCGTCACCCGTGGCTGCTTCCTTGCCCTTCCTCGATTTCTTCTTCTCTATTGGCTTCGTCTCGGCATCGACATCCGGCTCGTCGTTAAAATTTTGCAGCCGTTGCTGCGCAGAGCTGACCATGTACTGGTTGTCCTGGTCGAAACCGATCGCGTTCAAACCACACCTCAAGGCGGTCATGGACGTTGAGCCGACGCCGCAGCAACCGTCGAGAATCCAGCTGAGTGGATGGCCGTCGTCATCCACCTTGCCCGGATCGTCACCGAGCATGTGAACCTGAATTAGCTCCATCAACAGAGCTTGGGATTCCTGATGGTTATTGACGACTTTGCCGTCGCGTTTGAACATCCGATGAACGACCGGGAAGCCGCGCATAAGTGACGCGCGGCTCAGACGTTCACCGTCCCTCAGCTCAAAGTTGGACCTCCACTGCGGCTTTTTAAAAGTCTCCCCCCGCGGCACTGCTCTTTACATGGTACCCCAAGACCCCACATTCAAGGTCATTGAAGCGTACGGTCTTGTTGGGGTTCATGTGCACGTCCGCCTTGTGGCAGAAGAACCGCTCCGCGCGGCAGGAGCAGTAACTGTCAATCACCTCCGGAAAATCGTTTTGTTGGACGAAACCGCAAAAGAAAGCGAATGTCCATGCCGGGGCGGTGGTCTTGGAGTTGAAATTCTCCATGAACTTTTGCACGGTCTCCTTGGTCATCGCGTCGGGAGTCTTCTCCTTGTCGAGCGCGTAATTGCCGTCGACGATCGCCCCCGTCAGAGGCAGTCTCGGGATGTCCTTCAAATCGTCCATGACGCCCGTAACGATCTTCCACCGAGGGTACATCGCCACGTCCTCCATAACTGTGGGCTCGTCCTTATCCAACCCCCCCTCTCCTTGAACCGTAGGCTGCTGCGGCCCATCAGTCCGCGCCTCCCGATGCAGTTTGATGACGACGGGCACCTCGACCTGTTGCAAGCCTTCAATGTAAGCCGCGCTTGGCTCCTGCGCTTCTTTGAGGTTTGCCCGCGCGTTCTCGACGTAATTGAAAATCGCTAGCGGAACTTCTCCTCCCCCCCGGCGCGCTCCCCCCTTCGCGGATTGCAAGCAGCCGATCGAGGACTCGATTTTCTCTTAAGAGCTCCAGTAGGTGGTGAACTCCATCTTGAGTTGGTCCCAGGTTTCCAACCCTGCCGCGGACACAAAATGCTTATGT
>LGRX02005401.1:0-11840 GCA_001247695.2 Cymbomonas tetramitiformis
CACGTGTGACAATCGTATACGATTGTCAAGCTCTGGCGTTAGGTTCGTCTTCCTGACTCACGTTTGACAATCGTATACCATTGGCAAGCTCTGGCGTTAGGTTCGTCTCCCTGACGCACGTTTGACACTCGTATACGACTGGGTCATACCCCCTGATTCCCTGGTTAGGGGGGGGAGGGGGGAGTCAGTGTATGACGTTGACAGGGCGTCACGTGTCATCGGTCATCGCGCGTCACTGTTAAGTATGGGAAAATATGCATAAAATATAGTTTATCGCGTTACATCCGTTAAATGTGGGCTTAAGTATGGCGACCCTAATCCCGCGTCGATTTAGCGTCGCGACGGGCAAACGGAGCGGGCGGCCGGGTGGCCGGGCGGCCGGGCGGGCCCGCCCGCCCCGGCCGCCTGCCCCACTTTCCGTCCATCTATCCTATCTCCACCTTTAGCCCATATTCGTGGTATCCATCAGATGCTATCGCATCACTGATTCGCCGGTTACGCGCGACACGGTCGAGAAAATCAAGGTAGGACGGGTGACATCGTCACGTTGCGCAATTTTACTGCAAAACTCGTAATTCGGTATTCTGCTATCTGCTTACGACCCATGATCAAGGTATGAACCAGACACTATCGTATCACTGATTGGCCGGTTACACGCGACACGGTCGATAAAATCAAGGTAGGACAGATGGGATCTGCAGGGGAAATTCCATGCCCTACATTTTGAGGGACATCCCAGGCTGTGTGGCGTCTGGGGGAGTCACTTTTTTCCAGGAAACCTGTTTCGCTCCTTTAAGGGAAACGAAATGAAAAACGGCATATTTTTGAAAAGGCTGCGAAGCGTCGTTAATATAATCGAATCTGTCTGCGACGCGACAAAAAAACTACCTTGCGACAAAAAAAGACGGGGTTCCTCCGGAACTTTAGGGCTTTAGAGTTTTTGACATCAGTCAAATTTGTTCCGGGGGGAAATAAAACTGGAGAGTGGAAATGAGGAAATTTCGTGACCGCCTCGCTTTATAGAATAGCGTTCAGGCATGTTTTAAAACCGCAGAACGTTTACCCGCCAACCAAACATATATCAGCACGCGACCGACGCGACAGCACACTCGCGCGATTCTGCGAGTGCAACGCCGAGCACGCTGTAGGTGACATGTCTGCAAGATGTGCACTTCTGACTTCCCGAAAATAGTTACAAGGTAGTTAGTAAGTTAATCACTTTTCACAAGAATATCCATTTCAAAGGCGGTCGCGATTCTTAAGATTTTAGGTTTAACTTTTACATGGGTAAAATCCAACACCCATTGCAATATAGCAAGCGCATATATCACATCACTCTCACATAAAAATACCACATGCGCACTAGCATATTCACGTATCCGAAATTGTCATCAACTTGGCAGTAATGCTTACAAGGGGGCGTTGACACGATAAATCCGTTTATGATGCACATGTGTGCATAAAAGAGGATTCCGCGTCACCTTCACTCATACGTCACCACCGTCCGGTGAGAAAATCGAACCCTCTTTAATGTCACACGTATGCAAATAATGTATGACGCCCCTTTTAGGTGCAATCATTCCAAAAATGCAACATGCAGCTTCTATAATGAGGTGATATCCGTATCGCATTTGCAAGAAGTAGGAATGCTGCTATTCCAAGTCGCTGGTATTATCATTATCAGCAAAGCCATTGGCATTCTTGGCAATCTTGCATGCTTGGATAGACAAGCACATGGCGATAGGCGGCCGAAATTGCTGGTTACACGCCGAGCAGTCATGGCATATGGTAGATGCACCTCCACCAGGCCTCCCAGAGGACCAGCCCAACCCATTGGACCAACCCTGTCCCATGAGTTGACAGCATGTATTCCGTAACTGTTGAAATGTTGGTCAAGTGCGGGAATGCTGACGGAAGTTCAAGGCCGTGGACAATTTTCCGTGGGACCTTCGTGACATAGAGCTTTACGCGCAACTGCGGTCTCTGGAAATGCAGTGATGCATCGCGCACGGAACATACATACGTAGGTAGCTAGGCGCACTAAATGTAGAGTCTTGGAGTCTACGTGCATGCTCCTGGATGTACAGAGTTCGCTGACGCTGGATCTGATTTCTCCAATAACCAAATCCAATTGGTAATTCATTGGCATCGTTGTCTTTCAAGCGGATGCGACAGATGTCCAGCTTTTCCAAAGTGTCGACATAGTCCAAGATGGTGTCCCAGCTATCACAAAGAAGTATATCGCCCCTAGTTGATACAGTAGCTCTCTCAGCCTGTTTACTCCGGCGTCTATTAGCGCATGTCATGTCGCTCATCCCCGCCCTTTGCAGTGCCGGGAGCTGAAGGAACTCAAAAATTCCACCTTCCCTCCACGGACCTCGGTAGCTCGGTTAGAATCAACGCATGTACACCGTCATGCGGGTTGTCGACCAATTGAGATCAAACATCAGACTCGGACAGGGACTTGTGCATCGCCGCCTTGTGCAGGGGGGGGGGGATATATCTCTGCGTACCGCATTCATAATCTGGTGCATGGGCGAGCCATCGGTTTCGCCGCAAGCTGAACGGTCACGAAAAATGCGCCGCGGGTACCAGAGAATTGCGTTGAAAGCCGTAACGTGATATGGAAAGTACTTCACAGTCCATGCACGGGCCAAGCCCAAAACCGTAGGACACTCGCACTCCTCAAACTCGTGCGTGAAAGCCGGCTGACGTGTTCATCTCTGACGGTTGTTTCACCTGCAGCAAGAAGTGTCTCGGCTGGCATCCTTCCAAAACGACTAATGCGTGCGAGAAAAGAAAGGAATTGTGCCCACGTTATATCGTGCAGTTTGCGCTTGCGGCAGCCTTTAGGAGCAGATACGAAATGATCAACATTCAGAAAGTTGTAGCAGTAAATCTCCTCCTTAGAAACTTTTATAACAACGGAAATGAATTCGTATATCCTTGGCGCGACACCACGACTCTCATTAGGTGGCGGTGCCTCGTGCTTTTATGGTTTGACTGTATTCCGTGGACGCTGACAGCGACGATGTTTCATTGGTTTGATTATGAGTCAGTGTGGAGTGTTTTATTGGCAGCGATTAGTTATCTCTTATGAGACTTACTATGGCGGTTGTTAGTTGCGACTGGGCTTCTTCTTTTCTGGTGACAAGCTCCCCAAGCTACGTTCCGAGAATTTCTCTTCCGTGGAGCACGCCTAGAGCCTCTACAATCCGAACGTATTTTCTTCATGCTAGCCTTGCCAACTGGCCATGGAGCCCCATCATTGAGCAGCAGCAATTCATTTATTACGTAGCGACACAGAGGCCTGGCTATTGGCGCAGGATGAGGACTAGCTCCCTTACAGGGACGTAGTGATATCTCGCGGGAAGGATGAGCAGCAATTTTGTATAGGGCGGGCGAACATTGCTCGGGGGCAAGATACATGGGATACCCCCCGATGCACCAACACCGGCTACCCGGCAAGATGTGCCAACGCCCGGGGGCTACCCCCGCGCCAGAGCAATGCGCTGTTCGCCCGCCCTAACTAGCAACCTACGTCCACTAGTATGTGCCTAGCACGGGGTCATCCCCTCTAGCTTAACTTTGCAGTTTCTCGTTATTATGCTTGCCATGTTACACTGTTATTAAACTTTGGGTCCTAGTAGCAGTAACTAGGGACCCCGCAGTTTAGGTAGTGTGCTGTGAACATGGTGACACCTCGTGTGAGGTGGTGTGCTAGAATCTGCCTATCGGGCTGTCACAGTACGACAGTCTGATATGACAGTTCTGGTATATCACACTCGTGACGCCGTGTCTCACAGCACGCAAGCCACTCACTGCTATATTGATCTATCTGAATAGTCATATTTAGCTTGGTCCAAACTGTTTTCCGTGTGCCTACCTGCCTTTCCCTAAGTGCAGTTTAGTCATTTCCAGTAATATGTCTGCAAAGTTTCAGCCGGAAAGACATCGTGATTCAAAAGTTATTCACGGTCAAGAAACCCGAGCTATTATTTACGGTTAGTATATAGCCACAAGAAATGGGTATCATATTTTGGGTTTTACGTATCCTATCACAACAAACAACATATCGTTGTGTTCGTCTATGAAAGACCTAGATGTATGCAAAGTTTCAGCCGGAAAGACATCGTGATTCAAAAGATATTCACGGTCAAGAAACCCTATTATTTACGCCGGGTTAGTATATATCCACATATTATAGTCCCTATAATGACATACCATATATGCCGGTGTTCGTGTATAAAGGTAGTTTTCACATGTCGGGTTCCATGCGGAAAGGATCAATCTTATTTCAAGTGTTGATATGAAGTATCCCGACTCCGCGACAGGCGTGTATCAGATATGGTTCAAACCGAAGATACATCGTTCCTACGTACGATGATATATAATATGATACAAAGTTGTACACATATATATATCGAGTTAGATGCTGAAAATATATGTTTCTTATAAGTTAGAAATCGATGATGAGACCCATATATTTTTAGGTCGTGATATATTAAGACAACGAGTTACACAGATATATGTAAGTGGTCCTGTCGGGATACTTTACCGCCTTGCCGGTTATATCTTAAACAGAACGAGGTCCAGGACGAGGTCGGTACTCCCCAAGCCTACAAGGCGCATCCTTCGTTAAATCACACTTGCAACACTATGCTCAATAGTCAAGTTTACAACCCTATCTAAGACGAAGTTTGTGCCCTGGCTCCTTACCTTCACGTTCCCAAGTGAGCACTCTCTTGCATCTAGGGCAAGGGGCGCGATCGCACTTATAGGATCGCGAAGGGCGCAACAACCTACAACGATGTGATACCTCTCACACATGAACCAGTTGGCCAACTACGAATGGCCAACTGCCATTCGTAGTTGGCAATACAAATCTCCACACAGAGAGTTTGGTGCTCTTTGATCGTGAGCGGACACCGTGATAAGTTAATGGATGTCACATATTACACACGTGACCTCTTTGACAATAATGTGCAAGGATAACTAGCGGAAACTAGCAAGAAGCGGGAAAACCAGGGGCAGAGAGGACGCGCACCCTGAGAGTGTGGCATCTCAGATTCGAACTGAGACCTTGAACAAGGCTACAATTCAAGCAATTGCAATATCTTTATGGCAGGAAAGATTGATCAGTAAATTAACAGGTTGAGCAACAGCTCCTCCAAATAGTTACTTCAAGTTAGAACCCTTCTCCAAATGGGCAGAATTCAAGTCTTATACTTTCAAGGCGCGCAGTTCATATCTCTAATCGATCTGTCCCATGTCGGCTGGCATATCATCATCGGCCACCTATACAAATCCTAATCAGAGAATCTGCATTTGGACAATCCTAATCAAGACTATTGATTTCATTGTCCCTTGCTGGTCCTTGCCTTCTTCCTACGAGGAGCCACGTTAAGCACTTCTTCGTCATCACTGTCACTGCTTAGGGTACATTTCAAATGAGTTATGTACTCAGCTGTCCAACAGGCAGGATATTTCCTGGGTTGCCTCTTCGTCTCTTCGGACACCCCAGCCTTATTTTCACCCATTGAAGTCAATCCAGTATCTGGCCCAGATGGTTCCTTCGGTTGTACTTGAACAGTCTCCACCACAGAGGCTGGACCATCCTCAGATATGGCCTCAGACTTCTGCTCGGTGATAGGCTGATCCTCTGGCTGAACGGGTGAGGTCGGGGAGGTGCCCTTTGGCACCCAGATAAGTTCACCCTTATCATCCATGATCAACTGCAGTCCCATTCTCTTCAACTTTCGAGCTTCAGCTTGTTCTTCGGCATCGTCAGCTACCAAGTCATCGAACTCGCTGACGTCATCCTCGGTGTCATCATATTCCGGCGAGGCAGGCTCCCATTTCGGACTGGCAGTATCCATGTCATGCTTACTGTCTGTGACACCCGCGTCATCATTGTCATCCGAATCTGGTAGCTTCTCCTTACTCCAGGTCACAGCACCTGCACCCGAATCGTCACTGTTCGTAGGCGTCGATTGTACAGACTTACGCCCCTTGTATGGAATTCCACGATATTCATCATCGTCAATCACACTCGTCTGATTCCAGTACGCAACGCTGAGCGGTAATGAAAATGGCGCTACCGGCGCCTTCACTAGAGTGGCGTCTTCCAGAAACCGGCCACCGCCCCTATTACGCTCCCAGCGGCGTAGCGCTCCAGAAGGGTGGACGATAATATGCTGCCAGCTATAATCGAGCCCAGGCTTTCGCTCCCCATAGTACGAAGTCAATGGCTCGGGAGTCCCCTTCCGAGCCCATTGCCATTTCACTGCCCCAGTACGCATAAATACAATATGCCAATCGAATGGCTTGGCATGGCTAGTGTTCCCTGGCACAACTCCTCCCCTCTTAGCTTGTTAGTACAAAGAGATGATAACTCAGAGTCATTTGTACAGCAGCTAAGATCCAGACACAGATCAGCCATGCGTATGGATGCGTGATATGCTTTTCTGATCGAACAGGTGCTCGAAGAGTTGGCGAAGCAATCCAGAGGGCAGAGGGTATACAGCAGCGGAGACTCCCGCTCCTTGTTGCCCAGGATGAGGCCCCAGTTGAGCAGTTTCCGGATGTGATCCCAGAGTCTGTTGGTGAAGACAAGGAGTATCCATCGTACAGTACCGCAGGTCCACCGGAGGAGGCGACTGCGTCCAGATGCAAATAGGCTTGCGGTAGCCAGTGCCATACATACAGTAAGAGCAATACAACGGAGTAGGTAACCGGCGAACTACAGGTCGAAATCGCAGCGCAAAGGGAAACCTGCCCATCGGATTTTCCATAAACCAATGCTTGGGTTTAAGGAAGTCGAAAATTTGGAGCGTACGGCGTACACAGGCATCAGCCTGTCGCAGTTGTCGCACCCCAGTGGTCTTAGCCTGACTGTATTCTGTGCACGGTGGGCTAGCCCAGATGACGTCAAAGTAACCAGGCGCGTAACGCTTGAAGTCCCAGTCCTGAACCTTCTCAGCGTAGGTAGGTTGCCAGCGAGGATCATGATCTACGGTGACCACGGTACTCTTCGGATAACATGACAGGAAACTTCTCTCCACACTACCTGTACCACTGAAAAGTACTAGTAGTCGCAACTCGCGTGTCGAGACCACAGAGTCCAGAAGAGCCAGATGCGTCACAAAGGCGTCAGAGGAGCGACAGTATTGTTCCCAAGGTAGGCAGTTGTCCAGAGAAGGGGGTTCCCCTTCATCAGAGGTGTCCAGGAAGGTTAGAGCTCTGGTGCTTTCCCGCCTTTGCTTCCGCTGCATTCTGACCTCCTGTAAGGCTTTTTCACGGGCTTGTCCTTCTCGGGATAGTCTCAGTTGTTCGAACTCTGTGAGCTGTTCGAGTTCACCCCCGTAGTTCAACGACTCACGAGTCTTCCAGGAGTCATGAGCATTAGAGTACCCAGTCCAGCGAACCAGAAATTCTTCTACTTCCTTGCCTCCTCTCGTAGGTTTCACTCTTCGAGCCAGAATCTTAGACACATGTGTCTGAGATTGTCCATCAACGAGAACCTTGGCAGGAGTAGGTATTTGCCGACGCAGCGCAAAAGCTTCATCCGCGGTGCGGTATTCCTTGAGGCGATGCTGCGCAAAGACGTCATGGATACGCCACTTAGGGGGCAACTTGAGCCGATAAGCCACCGGGGCGCCTCTGTCAATTTCGGGTAGCTCTCGCTGCTGGTCACTGAAGAACCTCTCGGTGATGGGTAAGGGCCCGTGCCAGCGAGGTCCCAGCTTCCTGAAGGATTCGCGGTTCATGATATTTTCAGTGAGATGCTTGGCATCTACCCAGACCAAGTCTCCCAACTGAAAGGATTTGGCGGTGTGGCGCTGGTCAAACTGATGTCGCTGGCGTTGCTGCGCCAGTTCCAGCTTAGTGCGGGCGTCCTCCAGTTGAGCCGCGAATTTACTAGCCATCTCGTGTGCGGTACCTTCTCCACCCTCACGCCCTTATTTAATTCGCTTGGGACATTCCCGCAAGTTTAAGCTGCGTGCGACAAGAACACAGTCAAACCATTTCCTGCTGCAGCACCTTCGACCGCCTTACGCCCAACATTTTTTGAAATTAACTCTACATAGTAGAATTCGATCTCATTATGCATTCAAATTCACCGACAACCATAACGAATAGACGACACCGGATGTTGTATGTTCTTCTTTACTCGACTGTCAGTGTCACTGAGCAAATATTTTCCGCATGAAGGGCGCATTGCGCCCGATCGGCATCATTTCGATCACTCCCGTCACGGGACGACGCTCTGATTCTTCGAGCCAAGATGCTGCCCGATGCGACGTTCGTCATTTGTCGAATAGTGGACGACGATAAATGAATTTCGGCCAACCCCAAATTGCATCGGCCTTCGGGATTGATTTAATACGTATATTTCTGCTATCATCCGCATGACGCATCCAGGGTGTTGGTACAAAACCTCGTCGTTTTTATACATTACATCGTGGGGTACCACGATATCGTGGTCAAGTCCCACGATATCGTGGTCATGTTCCACGATATCGTGGCCAGTCCCACAGGAGGCTGAGGTAAACTGAGCCGAGTCGAGGTGAGCGCGAGGCTGAGCTGAACCGAGTAGGTGAGCGCGAGATTGAGCTGAGGTGATGCATAACATCTCACCGCGACATTACATCTCACCGCGACATTACATCTCACCGCGACATTACATCTCAGCGTCTCAGCGTCTCTGTCAGCGTCTCAGCGTCTCAGCGTCGCATACCCCGACACCCCCAAGTCATACCCCATCACCCCAAGTCATACCCCCAAGTCATTCCCCATCACCCCCCACGTCATTCCTCACACCTCGGCTCGGCTCACCTCGGCTCACCTCGGCTCGGCGTCGCGTCCACCTCGACTACGGCTCGGCTCACCTCGGCTCAATCTCGCGCTCACCTACTCGTCGGCTCGGCCTCGCGCTCACCTCCGGCTCGGCTCGGCTCACCTCGGCCTCTGTGGGAGCGGCCGGTGGCCTACGATATCAGCGGGATTGACCACATCTCGATATCGTGGAACATGACCACGATATCGTGAGGCCGACCACGATATCGTGGTCATGTTCCACGATACTGTGGGACTCGTGGTCGCCCACGAGGTCGAAAATCGTGGCTCGCGATATCGTGTACCAGTCCCACGAGGTTTTAGACAAAAACGACGAGGTTATGTCTTGTCACCCTACCTGCAGGCATGCCGCCACTGAAACAGGCATATGTTAGTATGTTATACCAGAAGACACTCAGAAGACACTCAGAAGACACTCAGAAGACAGTCAGTCATACTTGCCTATTAGCTAAGCCCTATTAACTAAGGAAGACGTGCAGAATACCCTCAAAACGTCTCTGAGGTGTCCTGGTGACGTCTTCTTGGTGAGACAACAAAACAGGTGAAACAGAAATTAATTAAGCTAATTAACGTACCCATCTCATCCTTCGCCTCACCGGCCAAGGCCTGGGCGGGCAGCTCGTGCAGCACCAACCCGTCGATGCTGAGCAACGCTGCCTTTTTTTGCTCGTGCGATGGGTACTTGGATCGGGCGTCGGTCTCAATGACCAACGCCCGAATGGCGTCGGAGTGCTTGCGGTAGTATGGGTGGGCGGTCCGGGAGGCGTGCCAAACCCACTTTCCCTTTTCGGTGCCCCTCCCCGACACACAGGTATACACCCCATACCTCCAAAATATTCTAAAATCGCAAATCATGTTCCTGAGGCGCCTGCTCACATCACGAACATCGTAGTCGTCGCTGCAGGCCAGGACTTCCTCCCTGAAGGCCGTAGCCGCAAACGCTTGGTCCGTTACGTTAAGCAGCGGGTCCAGCCGCCCGTCGCTAATCCGCTCCACCATGATGCGGGTGAAGTCCGCTTGGAAGTGGAGCCCGCCCGTCTTCGACAACTTCTTCTTGGACTCCCCGCGTTGGTTTCCCCCACCGCCTCCGCTCCCCTCCTCCCCATCCCTTGCTACGAGCCACTTGATGAAGTTTTCGTCGCTGGCGTCGCCTCCCACCGCCGCGACGAACGACTCAAACTTCTCCCGGAGGTCACCCTCCTTCACCCCGCTGGCATTCTTTCTTTTCAAGGTATTAGCCATTTTGTTTTCTGAGTTCTTTAAAAAGTCAAACTGTGCTGGAAGAGCGTAAACGGGTACTTTTTAGCGCTGCAATTTCTGATGTCTACCTAAAACGCATAGACGCGTAGAAGACCCTCTAAAAAGTAAGGAAGACGCCCCGAAGAGGACTAAGAAGACATTCGGTGGAACGTCGGCGTGTCTTCTACAAGTTTCTGATTTCCAGAAGACATGTCTTCCTGAAAGACATCTGGAAGATGTACAGAAGCTATCTGGGGTATCTTCCGCACGCACAGTCAAGAAGACGTCCGGAAGATGTCGGGAGATGTCTTCCGCGTGTCTTCCGCGTGTCTTCCGCGTGTCTTCCGCACCTCTTCTGGGTTCAGCAAGACATATATTCCCCGAAGATGTCCGGAAGATGTACAGAAAGTATCTAGGATATCTTCCGCAATCACATCTAAGAAGACGTCGGTAAGATGTCGGAGAGATATCTTCCGGGTGTCTTCTGAGTGACTTCTGAACGTCTTCTGAGTGTTTGTCTTCAGGATGCCCTCCGCACTACCTTGGCCAAGTGTCCTTTGTATAGGAGATAGAATGGCAAGTAAACGTGCCGCGCATCTCCAAAAGGGGGAAGCGCCCCCAAAGACCAAAATGTCGTCCTTCAAACGAGCGATGCTCACTAAACCCCCCCCCCCGAATCCGCGGCGGAGGTCTTCCGTCAATCCAAGCCGGAGGTCTTGAAGGGGAAGATGGCAGCGGTGCACGATTGGTTGTCTACGGTGTCGCCATCCCGCGAGCTGGATCATGAGATGTCGGCATGGCTCGGGGAAGCCGTCTACAGTCATGAGCATTCCCCTGCAACAAGGTGCTTGCTTGTCTCCATAACCCACATGCATCTATCATGCACATTTATGCAGTTTGGAATGCATACAACCGAAGATGTGTGGAGCATCTTCTGCGCAACTTCCGGACGTCTTCCATGTGTCTTCTATGAATTCACCATCACAATGTTTTCGCAGGGCTGAAGATCATGAGGACGCGGTTCGTATTTGCGTGCCGCGTCAAAGCAACCGGCCACCTTTCGGCTTAGCCGAGCCCACTAATGTGCTTTTCTCGGTTCAAGAGTTTTTTGGCTATGTGCAAGCAATTTCAGACTTGCATGAACCGGGCTTTAAGGAGCATACGTGGGAGGACATTTTCTCCGATTCATTGGACTTGGCCGATGATCCGGGCACGGTGCACTTTCGACAACATAAGTGGCTGCTTGAGCCTCCCATTGGCGTCAACCTCCAAGGAATGGTGTTGAAGATACGGGTTGCAATCGCATCGGGCGAACCATATCATCGTCCTCCGGAGCTTGTGAGTGATGGGGATAGGCGGATGAATCCGCGAAGGCTTTCACCTTCACCTCCGGCCCCGATGGATGAAGTTGTGGACATGACCTATACCGAAGTCCATGAGCCCGAGGACCCTCCCCCCGGAGATGCCAACACGAAGGTGCGAACCGGTTGGCACGGCATGCCCATATCTCCATGAAAGATGTATGCCTGCACGCTCCATCGGAAGTCGTTCCGAAGACGTCCCGAACGTCTTCTGCGCATCTTCCGGGTACATTCCGGTCAAGCTTATTCCCGGCGGATGCGCGTGACATGCTTGCGCAGGCGGATGAAAGGCCCCGTAGCACACCGCAATATGCCTCCCACGCCCGTCGAGTTGGTGGGTGAGACGCAAGGGGACGACGGGGCCGCCGTTGGTATCACGTC
>LGRX02005402.1:0-31883 GCA_001247695.2 Cymbomonas tetramitiformis
ATCGGTCACATCGTATCATCCTTCCCTGCTGCCTTGCATCTGGGTTGGGAATATGTATGAGTTTGTGGTATCTTGTCTCGGCCCCGCCCTGCTCTTGATTTGCTTTTCACATCCACTGGGATGATGATGGGCTGGCTTTTGTTGGCCGATCTCATGCCGTTCAGTGTGTTCACCGGGTGCGTTAGCAGATGGCGTTGTCGTCTGTGCACTCGGGGGTGGCAGAGTGCATTGTTGCGGCCGGTTGGGGTGCGTTTTCGCGTTCCGTCGGGTTGCAGTATTGCAATCTGTCGCTGGGTCCTGCTGCGCTGGTAGCGGGACTACACTCTTCTCTTGAGGGCGGCAGACTGCATGCGTGCAGGATGCTGTTGTGAATACGGCTGGTTGCCCGTCCTCTCGTTCCGTGAAAGGGGTTGTGGCTTGATATCTCATTCTTCGGATTGGCGTTGCTCGCTCCGCCCCTTTGTGCCTGCGGTCGGTCATTGGCTTGGATCCTGGTGGAGCCGGAGGGAAGGTAATCGTCGTTACTCCTGCATGAGCCACTCCGGGGTAAAAATTAAAAGGCGGCTACGGCAGGGTTGGTAGGTCAGCCAACTCGCCCCCGGGAGAGGGTAACCATTGTGACCCGAGGCCCCGAAGACGTGGGGTGGACACCCTTTGCGCACTCTTTTGTCTTGGGGATGTCTGGCAATATGCTAGAGGACACGCCAGGGGAGGTAGAGGCGCCCTTGGTGGAGGCCCCACCTGCCCGTAGGGCACGGAGGTCCCCGCTTGCTGATGGCTTTAGACAGTTCTTTTCTCGTTTTTCGAAACCTGTTTCTGCGGATCGGAGACGTTCCCTCCAGAAACAGTTTCCTCCTAGCTTTTGCTGGAGGGATGGTCTGTGGCAGGCTCGGATGACGGCGTGGCACTATACCATGCAGAAGTGTGCTACACTTCGGAGGTTACGCAGGTTGCACGCAGCGCACGGGCCCTCAGCAGATATATTGAGCCCAGCCAAGACTACCCAGGTTATATATGTCATATATAACATCCGGGATAGTCACAGGCTATATGTAGGGATGACTAGTAACACGGCCTTTCAGAGGTTTAGGGAGCACGTCTGCGCTGCTAAGCGCGTCTTCCGAACTGGGGAGGGGAGTGACCCTCTTCATAGGGAGATGGCTAGGGTGGGCTGGCAGCAGTTTAGGGTCTACCCCATCGAGCACATCGCGGGGCACTTCCCCAAGACGGCCGAGGGTAGGGCTGGGTTCAGGAGCTTGGCTTTCCCACGTGAGACCTTCTGGAAGCGGACTCTGCATGCGTTTTTGCCTACAGGGTTCTGCTTGGAAGGGAAGTCACCGAGGAGCAGGAGGGTTAGGGTCCCGAACCTTGACCGGGTCGCTGAGGTTGGCGCCTGGCAGGGGAGGGCCGCGCCTCTCGCGGATGGTGTTGGCAGGACTTTTTTTGTCTAGGGACTTTGATAGGAAGGTCAGGTTCCTCCTCGGCAGGGTTGCTTCTGGCTCCTTCTCCCAGGCGGAGTTGCAGGGTCATGCCGACAGGAATTTACGGCGTATGTATGATGCCCTCTTTAACTCTGATGCGCAGACGTGGGGGGTTGACGACGCACACCGGACTTCCCTTATGGCATCCATCCTGTTTTCTCTTCCTTCCGTCTCGAACGCTGGTGTTAGAGCCACGTTTAGGTCGCTCATCGTTCAACTTTTCTTGCACCCGGCCATCGAGAAGCTGGGGTTCAACAGAATTGTTGCTGACGACAGCCTCTGGGTTGAGAAGGTGCCCCCGAGCGTGCGTGCAAGGGTCTCACAGCCGTTGTTGGGTTACAAATATGATGCTCCTGTCTGGGTATCGTTTTGTAATTTTGGGCAGGTGGCTAGGATGAAGGCTGTCGAGGCTGCGAGGATAATGGGAGGGACCTGTGCATGTCAGAGGCGTGGTTACCGTGCTTTTGTGGACCAGGACTGCGGGCATGTGGTGACCACTGATTTGTCTCTCGTGCGCAACCCAACCATTGAGTCGCTGATGGCTAGGGGCACGATGTTTAGGGCTAAGCCTCATGAGGGCTTGGAGGCTGAAGGTAGTATGCCGGAGGCGGCGTTCTTGGACCTGGAACGGGCTTTACAGGCATGGCGGTTTTCAGTGTCAAAGGCATTAGGTGTCTCTGACGCTTCGGCTCTTGTTGCTTGGGTTGCTGCAGTTAGGGCGGAGGCACGCACAGTGATTGATTCGAGTGCGGGCGGCGAGTCTTTCGTGGGTGGATGCGAGGATCCCCATTTGGTCCTTACGGCTTCGGACTGGCGCCGGGTGCGGGAGGTTCAACGGGATTTCGTCATCACCACGGTTGACAAGGCTGCCGGTAACTTCTGTTTTGTGTGCAAGAAGCACTACATGCAGAAATGCCTGGATGAGCTTAGACACGGTGTAGCTTATGAGGCCACGGAACGGTCGGCCGATGATATAAATGCTGAGGGCACCGCTTTGTGCAGGGCTCATTCCATTACCCCGCAGAGGGGGCCTAGGATCCCGCATTTTCATATTCGTGTGAAATTGCACAAGTCTCCGGTAGGATACCGGTTTGTCGCGGGGGCCAATCGCGCAACACTTACACCAGTTTCTAAGTGGCTCAGTGTAGCCTTCCGGGCTTTGACTGCCGACGCCGAGGGCCTGTGGAAAGAGGTGGTTTCTCAAATCCCAGGTGTGCCGAGAGGTCGCGGGTCTTGGATTATTCAGGATTCGGCGGAGGTTCGGAAGCTGGCTGCGGCATGCAACAGGCCCCGCGGACAGCGTGATGCATCAATGCACGTCTGTGCATTCGATTTCACGTCCATGTACACCACCTTGTGTCTGCAGGATTTAAAGGAACGGCTGTCGGCACTCTTTCGGAGCATTTTCCAAAGAAAACTTCAAAGTTCGAGGGTGAGGTACCTGCTTGTCAGAAAGGATAAGTCCTTTGAGTGGGTTACCAATGAACGGAGGACGGACGGTGAGAGGGAAATGCTCTTTTCGGAGGGTCGGCTTGTTGAGTTATTCTGCGGGTTGGTGGATGGAACATTTGTCGAGTTTGGGGGTGTGATCTACAGACAAATTGTGGGGATCCCTATGGGGACGAGCTGTGCGGGCTTCATTGCCAACCTCTACTGTTTTACGTATGAGCTTGCGTTCATGCGCAGACTTGTGGAGGCGGGGAATTTTCATGACGCGCACAGGTTTCTTTTCGTTTGTAGATACATTGATGACTTGCTGGCGTTCAATATTCCAGATATGGAAGACTATCTATATCTGAACGAATCCGGCACTGCAGGGATCTATCCCAAACACATTTTGAGTCTATCTTTGGCACATGCGGGTGTGCGTGTCCCTTACATGGACATACTCATCAAGCAAAATAGGCGCAGAGGCCTTATGACTGCCATATATGACAAACGACTGGATGCACAATATGCTGACATCCAGGTCATTAGGTACCCTGCACATGACTCGTACTTGGCCGACAAAGCTAAGTATGGGATTGTCACGAGCCAACTGCATCGGTTCGCTGAGAGATGTGTCCTTTGGCAAGACTTTGTTTACAACATAGCTCTTGTTTTCCACAGGATGACACAAAAGGGTTACCACAGCAGGCGTTTGTGGGGCTTTTTGCGGCGCTTTATGGTGGAGAGGCCCGGTCTGTATGATAGACGAGGTCCGGGTTGCTGGATCTCGCGCGTCAGGCGTAAGCTGGGGGACTTACGTGACGGTGTCATTGTGCCAGGTCCGAATGGGTGGGAGTTCGGGCCATCATAGCTGACCGGGAATACGTCTCGCCATAGGGTTGTGGCATCTCGCTGTTAACGGGGACGGCCACTTGGGTGCTTTGGATGATGGGATGTGGCTGTCCCTGTGGTACCCTTCTGACGGGTACTGCCTCTTTGAGGGCGTCGGGGATTCGTCTGCGGCTGGCTCTATTTATGTCCAGTGCCTTGGGGCTTTTTCACCTGCCGGGGGACTGGTGGTTGACAGCCACGTTATGGGGTGCTGACATCTCGTTGTGAACGGGGACGGCCACTGGAATGATTTGGATGATGGGATTGTGGCTGTCCCTGTGGTACCCTTCTGACGGGTACTGCCTCTTTGAGGGCGTCGGGGATTCGTCTGCGGCTGGCTCTATTTATGTCCAGTGCCTTGAGGCTTTTTCACCTGCCGGGGGACTGGTGGTTGACAGCCACGTTATGGGGTGCTGACATCTCGTTGTGAACGGGGACGGCCACTGGAATGATTTGGATGATGGGATGTGGCTGTCCCTGTGGTACCCTTCTGACGGGTACTGCCTCTTTGAGGGCGTCGGGGATTCGTCTGCGGCTGGCTCTATTTATGTCCAGTGCCTTGGGGCTTTTTCACCTGCCGGGGGACTGGTGATCGATACCCACTTTATGGGGTACTGGCATCTCGTTGTGAACGGGGACGGCCACTGGAATGATTTGGATGATGGGATGTGGCTGTCCCTGTGGTACCCTTCTGATGGGTACTGCCTCTTTGAGTGCGTCGGGGATTCGTCTACGGCTCGCTTTTTGGGAGCGTCTTGGATTCGTCTGACGCTAGCTCCCTCTCCGTGTACAGTGCTCATGGTTATTACACATGCCGGGGGACTTGCGTTCTTTGACCTTGATATGAAGTACTGGCGGATCGCTGTGAACGGGGACGGCCGCCGGGTGGAAGTGGGTTTTGGGAGGCGGTTATCCCTGTGGTGCCATTCTGGCGGGCACTGCCTCTTGGAGAGCTCGGTAGATTCGTCTGTCGTGCTGCGAGGAGAGGCAGAAGGTGGTGATGTACAACTTCTGTGTTCTCCCTTGAATTTTGTGGGGAGCACTTAGGTGCCCGCATGTTTCCTTTTTGACATGGGGTGTCCATGCTGTGTGGTGTGACTGCATTCATGACATAACCATGGACCAACAGGTCCCATCCATCGACCGGGAGCCACTGGGGGGCATGCCAGCAGGGTCCGCTTACTCCGTTACCCAGAGACCAACAATTGTTGGGCGATGATCGGTCACATCGTATCATCCTTCCATGCTGCCTTGCATCTGGGTTGGGAATATGTATGAGTTTGTGGTATCTTGTCACGGCCCCGCCCTGCTCTTGATTTGCTTTTCACATCCACTGGGATGATGATGGGCTGGCTTTTGTTGGCCGATCTCATGCCGTTCAGTGTGTTAATTCCAGCCCTATATCGATCTCGATATATGAGATGAATTCAGCCTCGTTCCGATGTTCGGCTGAATTTTTGGTTGGACCGTGTGGACCGCTCGCGGACCTATCGACGTTTCATCACGGACCGTGCGGACCGCTCACGGACCTACGAAATGTTTAAAACGGGACCTATGTCCGATAACTCGTGACAACGACACTGAGAGCGAACCGAGAACCGCTGTTTATTGACAATCCGGATAATGATATAACCGTTGGTGAGGCGGTCTACTACTTCATGCAGTTGCGAATAGACCAAGGTTGGTCACGACCAGCTTTTGACCGATTTCTGAAGGTCCTGCTCATGCTGATGATGGGTGGCCCTACCCGATGTCGCTTGCCAAGCACCCTATATAGGATGCGGACTTACATGCAAGTAGAAGATCACATGGCATATGCGGTGCATGTATGCCCGCGGTGGTGCCGACATTTCCCCCGAGAGCCAGATCCAAGGAAATGGGACCCAATGGAGGAGTGCGGTGTGGTGCTGGAGAAAGACGAAGCGGGTATCGTTGTAAAGCGCTGCAAGGAAAAGACGGTTTGAGGTTGCGGAAACCGCAGACGGGGAGAAGTTGCGCCCGAAGGAGTGGTTCTATTATTTCCCGATCGAGGATACCATCCGAAGATGGATGGAATGCCCAGAGTTTTGCAAGGCCCGTGCCCGCCGAGACGCGCGCTTACAGTGTGACTTCTGGACATCGGAACTGGCGAGAGCCATAAACCGCCACGCGTCCGTTAAGGGCGCTCTCTTACAGGACGCTCCTAGGATCGAAACCCCCGTTGGAGGTGATCCTTATGTGGAATACGCCGAGCACCACGTGATGGTGATTTCCCCCGGGGCGGATGATTGTCAAGTGTTCAACTCAGATGTTGGGTGATCCCCCCCCCCACCATCTTGCACACCCCATATATACACAAGCATGTCGAACGTGCAACCAGCCGCCGCGGATGCAACTGGCTGAGCGCGTGCGCGGGGATGTGGAGTGCAGGTCTTACTCCATGGGTGTCGGGGTGGTCAAAAGCGAAGACCTTCATTACTCGGTACGTATGAAGATGGTGGATCTGGATGGTGGAGTGGCTACAGGTTAATCCAGGTATCCAGCGTAGCTTGTGGCTTGTGGCATTATTAGCTTATTATGGTGGCAGTAGCAAGCTTGCAAGGGGAGAGGGGAAGGAAAAGAGAGGGGAAGGGAAAGTGCGAGGAAGCGCGCCTCGTAAATGTGTGGCATCTCGGACTTTCACCGAGATCTCCAAACCAAGGGTTTGGCGCTCTGTTTTAGGTAACGCCACTTGCACTCTGCAGGAATCTGAAGCCAAATCCTATCGCCTATCTGTGAGGAATGGAAGGTGGAATGGGGGTGGCACGAATGCAGATGAGGCACCGTGACAAGTTTCACAAGTACCTATGGATGACAAAAGGGCCACGGCAGAAGATTGTTAATCCGTTGGTGGTATGGGGGCTCTTCGAAGACGAGATGCTCAGCCTGAGTAAGGGTCAGACGGTTGACGGAGCAGCTTTTGTGGTGCACGATGCGTTCCTCAAGAAATCTTACCAGCTGACCGTGATCCTGGGAATGGTGTATGCCGACTCCGTTATGCGGATAACGATGGGCAGGTTCATGGGAATTAGCAGTTACCGCGCCGATCCGTACAGTCTGTTTGAGGGAACTGTTGGTCCGGGGGGGCGAGGGATGTATTTCCGGGGCTATTTCAAGGAAGTGGAGCAGCAAGGATGGACCAGCTCTAAAGGGTCAAAGAAGGTGTGGGCGGACGATGCCGATGCAATGATCACTAAGCAGATGCACGCCTCGATGGTGGCGAGCACAGAATCGGGCGCCGAACCAGCACACGCCACAGGGAGACACGGACGAGGTGCCTTGGAGCGCATTCCGTACTTTGACCCGATGCACGCATATGCCCACCCATTCGCACATTGTGTGTTGTACGGGAATGTAAAGAGGTGCCTCAAGCTCTGGTTTGGCAAGCTGAGCAACAACACGCACCCTAGGCTGGTTCTGCCGAAAGCGATTGTTGATGAGATCCAAAGCCGGGCAGCCCTCATCCAACCGCCTCACGACATAGGCCGCCCGTACCATTGCGTGGTGAAGTACTTGGGTGCGTACACGTTCAGTCTTCCCTGCTCATCATTTCAGAAAGAGGCTCAAACGCACTGAAATGACTCGCGACATGTGCAGGGTACGTGAGGGTGCGGCTGTGCCTGACCTATCCATGAACAAGCGCAATGGTGTTTGTCGTTATGGGGAGTGCGTGTGCTGTTGTGTTAGTTTGTGTAAATCGTACCCGGGGAGGGGTGTTGGGGGGCAGGTATGTGGACCATGGAGGATTTCCTGAATTTCGTGGTATACTACTCACCTTGGTGTTTGGCGATCTGCTGGTCCATTGGAACATGGTCATGGAGGCTGCCTGACAACACCTGCGGCGGGCGGTGTTGCATTACACGCGAGGGATGGTAACAGCAGATAGCCCCCTCACGGAGACGGAGGTACGGCGGGCGCGGGAGGTGGCAAAGGAGCATTTGTGGGAGCACGCCGCGATCATGGAAGATAAGGGCCCGGCGAAGATGCTTACATTCAACATGCGTCTGGCGGTGGTGCACCTGTTCCGGCAAGAATACTATCTAGGGGATGTGGGTGCGGCCATGGAGTTCTGGGTGGAACGAGGTATTCAGCGGGCGAAAGGAATCGTGAAAGACTCTCACGTCAAGAACAAGCCTGTGGAGGCCATCATGAATGGGACGTGCGAGAAGCTCGCCCTGGAGGCATATGTAAGCTTGCATCCAACAATGCGCTCCCTACCGGAGTTAGCCAACGAGCTTTACCCCGGCCAAGCAGCGGTCTCGGTTGGGCTTGTGGACCCAGCCGCGGAGGCTAAGACATCTCCTTGCTATTTCATGGGTACCGGCAGGCGCGTAGCTCACGACGCACCCGTCCTCGCAAGCTGCTTAGCACAACTGCAGCATTTGGTTGGCATGCTGCACCCCCGGCAGCAGGGCGCACAGGCATTATGCACGTGCGATATCATTGTGTACTTGAGGATGTCCCTGAATCTGGAGGAATTCGCGTCTTCCTTGTACACGAGGGCGGAGAAGCGAGTCTCCTACCACGTTTCCATCTCGGACACTGGCTTCGGGAACTTGCTCCCGACTGGGCTGGACTCCCTATCAGAATTCCCATATGCGAAGGTCCTTGCATACTACCTGGTGATAGACACCGAGAGCCAGCATACGGTGTGCCGTTTGGCCAGTTTGCGAGCGTACCGTCAGGTAGAAGATGCATATATGGAGAACCAAGGAATCACTGTGCTCGCCAGAAATGATTACGTAGAGCTGCTACTGCCATGCGCGCTCATCGGAACGAAGGCATTATTCGTTGAAACAAAGAATAAAGACATGGGCGACAACCTCTACCATGCGGTGCACCTGCTGCGTGAGATCCAAGGCATTCATTGATCCCCTTCCGCGCTTCGTTCAGGTAATAAGAATGTGAACTTTCCTGTGGTGTCGTACGTGCCATTTTCTCATAGGCTGCTCGAAAAAGTCACAAGCGGCAAGGGGTGTAAGTTACTGAGAATCTGGGGTGGGATGCGCAGCTTCCAGGCCTTCTCTCAACTGCAACAGCGAGCAGTCCCCGACGTTCCCAACGGTGCTGCAGATCTATCTACGGCAGCAGAATCATTCGCCTGTCACTCTGCACGTGTATGTCACCAAGCCACGTGGGTTATACTAGATAGATAGATAGATAGATAGATAGATAGATAGATAGATAGATAGATAGATAGATAGATAGATAGATAGATAGATAACTGGAAGCTGGATGGAATGGGTAGCATCCCATAGTAGTGTACGTACCCAGCTGCTGACTGCTTGATTGAAGGGTTTTAGGGTTTAGGGTTTAGACCCTAAATATGGAACCAGTCACAATGTTACATTTGTAAATATCTGTGCGATGGGAAGCATTGTCCTGCCTACACGTGTCTTCTTAACAGCCAATTACGTGCGTGCATGTGTATACAATCTTTAAATATCCAGCATATAGCTTTCTTACACGTGTGCATATCTCCTACATTCCAGCCAATCGCGTGCTTACATTTGGATAAGATTCTTCAGTTTTCTTAAGTTATCCTTGAGCCATGTGGACAATATCCTCCTACCAAGAAGCTTCCACGTACTTACATTTTCTTAAGTTCTCTTAAGTATAATTCTTAAGTATACTGTCGGCCAATAGCTAATTACCCCGATTTAAATATGCATAGTGTGGGTTTATATCGAAAACTTAAGAAAACTTAAGAAAACTTAAGAAAATACTTTCAGAAAATACTTTCAGAAGTGTACACTCTGGACGCGCTGCTCCCATAGCACAAGGTTGAAAAAGTCTTTCTATCGGGTCGAAAAAGCTTTTGGTGAAGTTTGGCAACCTGCGATGCAGCTTAGAGTACACCGCAGCACATTTACCCTAGCAGGTGCGAATTCAATGCTGGCAGGGTTTCCCGTGTGTCGCCAGGAAAAAGGATAAAGCACTCTTCAGTCTTCACTGAAACCCGAACTCGAAAATCGACAACACCAAAGTTTTTTGAAAAGGGACAACCTACGATTTCATCAAAGCAATTCACCACTCTATGTTACCAAATCTTAGCAATGCCTAACCGCCTTAACCCCTAAACTGGTGTAAATATTTCGGCCCTTTTTGGGTAGTTTCGTGTTTTGTCACTTACAAGTGGCATCGGTTGCATACACGTGCTAGCTAAATCAACCATCCCTTAGGCATCGATTGGCCCAACATTTTGATAGGTTATACGCATATTTTGACGCAATATATCCGCTAATATATCGAAATTGCCGTCATAATTTTGGGGGTTTCCAAACACAAACCTTTACAAAGCCATTGATTAAAAACGGTATGGACAGCCCACAACCCATGGGACACCTTCAGAGCATCGGCTTTGATCATAGCTTCACGTTGATATGCTGCTTGGGGTATGGATACCACGTTTACGTGTCGCTTTATACGCTTATTGTATAAAAAACAAACAAAAAAACAGAAAAAAACACCATATTCTCAATGTTTTTCATACTTAAGCTCAAATTTCACCATTTTGCAGTTTTTTTACCACCATAATGGATATATTTGATGCATTTACGATAAATGGTCACTTGGACGATGCCATATTCCATCCGGAATGCATTCGGGTCCACGGCAAGCGTCTAAAATGACGAATATCTACATTTCATCTCGATTTTCTGCTTTTCACACAACGCTTTCCACACTTTCGAGGCACTTTTTCATGGATGAAAATGATGCTATGTGAGATATATAACATGCATATATCTAAAAGGCAAGTACTTCACCGTCAAGGATACACATATTTGCAAGGCCTCAAACGGCGCAAGACCAGCTATGGTGATGATCGACGTTGTTGGCACAAAAATACTAAAAAAAAAACATCGCACGATTTGGGGTCGAAAATGACCCCAACACCAGTTTAGGGGTTAAACTGAAAACTGGGGAAATAGCCCCCGTTTGTGCGACACACTCTTTTGGTATGCGCTTTAACAGGCTGTTGACAACTCGTGGGTGCAGGCGCAGACCAAAAAATGTTTTCGAAGCACTTGAAAATGATAAAATTGCATGTCCGCCGCCTCACATTGCCACGTAGGACCGCTCCGCGTGCGGTGACCGCTCCACTGCCGGTTCCGTTTTTCGCGCGAACAAACAATCGTTTTTGTCACAAAAAGACGATTCCTAGATGGTCATTTACCGACCCTTTCAGGTGTCATGTGTTCTGAATGTCTACATCTTCCATTAACACCCCGGCCGTAGGCGCTAGAATGCGCCTTGATTCAATTTTCGCTAGAAACGTGGGTGCTCGTTATAGGAGCACCCCACAGTCAGCGCATGCCACACTTGCTGCCACTGACAAGACTCGTGGTAACGCTGTTTTGCAATCATCTTGGGACGTTGACGTTGTAAAACGTGTTGCGAGAGACACTTGCTGGAATATCGGTATCGACAGTCGAGATCGACCTCGATATCGATATCCCGGTCTGTCACCTTTGGTGGGTCACACGTGACAGTTCCTAGAGAATAACCTTATATTCCATCTAATGTTATTCTCGCGGCTTTCGATTCATCCCTTGCTCGCACGTCTCACTGCCTGAGACTGCTTTTCTAGCAGGTTATGAGCCCACTCACCTTCGAGTGTTTATTTTTCTGATTGTATGGACGGTCATATTTAGCTTATTTCCGTTCGCGTTTCAGTCCGGGTGTGATTCGCCCGCCCACGATTTATTCAGGAAAGCACCTCTGGTGGGGGAGGCGTGCGACTAGCTTAGATGCCGGAAGTTGATTCTTTGCCTGGCACCCTGGGGGAGGCGGTGGCTCTCCTGGCATCGGCGGACAGTAAGTTGGAGAAGGGGGCATCCCTGGGGCATCGGAAGTTGCTGACGGTTTGCTCCATGTTGCGCGGCGTGATTTCTTTTTATCAGAGCGCTGCAGCCGCTGTTTCTTCTCCAGTCCCTGGCGTGGACATTTCGATTGGGCCAGATTGTTTGGAGACCCCGCCAGTCATTTTGCAGATTTCTATTGCGTCTGAGGGCGTTGGGGTTGGTGGTGCGATTTTATCGACGCACTACCAACCCACCTCTGTGCTCTCAGCTGACTGTGAGACCCAAGTTTCGCTCGTCGATCTTGGGTCCGATGTTTTTACGCAAACAGCATTCATTCCGCAGAATTTGCCACGGACCCCCTTGGCTCGCGCTGAGCCGAGGGAGCACGCTCGCACTATTGTGCAGCGTGAAGTTATTCATCGCTATCCCGACTCTCGGCCGGCAGGGTCCTTTGCTGCTGGCGCTACTGCTTTTCAGAGCCCCGATGATTTTTCGACCGATCATGTGGATGTTTTTTGCGGTGCGGAAGATGATCAAGATGGCTCCCAGAACCCTCCAGGGTACTGGGACGAGCCTGATTTTGAGGACGAGAATGATGGGTCTCAGAACCCTCCAGGGTACTGGGACGAGTCAGATTTTAGTGAAGAAGAGTATTTTTCGGAATCCGCTGTTTCTCTACCCCACTTGGGAGTTTCTCAGTCCGGTGCTCCCCTCGAGCCTGGAATTGATTCGTTCGAGGAGCCAGCAGATGACTCTCCACTTGGAGAGAGCGATATTTCTGATAATTACGAGCAGTCTGTGTGCTAGGACAACACACGGTGTCATGCGCGGATGACTCAGCAATGTCATACATGCCAGAAGTGTCATACGCGCCTTACAGCATTAGCGCCCGAGACCCCTGTTGAGGAAGAGACCCCCCTTATATGGGAGTACACAGTACCACTGTACTGCGGTGTAATAATGTGACATGTAGAATACTGGCACATCATACTGCATGATAATGTAGTACAAGCATATGATAGGTTGATGAGACTTGGCCATGCTGACTAGGATTACCTCAGAGAGCTGAGTGAATAAGTAATGGCCAAGGCCAAAGAAACAGTTGAGATTTCTAGAGTAAAAACAGCCGCATGGCAAAAGTCAAATATAATACCTAATTCTTACATGCAAATATATGTAGTAAGTCTAGACATAGTAGCAGTCCTATGTCTAAAGAGCTGACCTAGCAGTACCTAGGCAGTTAGTCATTATATGCAGTCCATATAAGACTCCCATCAGTAGTTACAGTGCCTTGTGAGGAGCAGTCCTCCCACAAAATGGTATCAGTGTGCTACGCACCACCACCACCGCCACCGCTTCCACAAATTTTTTCTGCTTTGAGGTTGTAACTTTTCCGACGAATTTGCGTGTGCCTCAGTTTTTCGAATGGAATTTGGGCTCTCGAGTTACTGGCGCGTTACATAACTTTGGGTCGGCACTGGCCAGGAGCGTCGTTTGCGACTTCCTTCAGCGAGATGACTTGTGGCACTGCCAGGATTCTTCTTCAAGTTACTTGTGAGACGTAATCTTACTTCGCGGATTGCTTCATAATGGTTTCTTCGTGCAGCTGCGCGTGCTTTGCAGTCTTATCTGCTGTGAGTGCCTAGTGCGCACGCAGTTCTTCGCTCGGATGTTCGTTGTGACGTTTGTTCCTCAGCAACAAAAGTTCTTAGAATTGTCGAATGCAGCATATACTTTCTTCGCGCTGTGATCTGTGATGGAAAATTTCGGCTCGCCACGGGAGGGCTCCTACTGTGGCACAGTGTGCCACAAATAAAGTAGCCCAGTGCTATCTTTCGTCTTGCGTCCGCTCTGCGCCTGGGACTTACAAATTACCTTTACAAATTATGGCAATTTTTGCGGGTGCTGCTTAAATTCGGGTTTAAGGATGGTCGAAATTCTACTTCTGGCTGCTGGCCCTTGTGTTCGCACTCTGACGCGCTGGTCGACGACTCGTCGTTTTTCTTACTCGCTGACAGTTTTGCGCCGTTAATTCTTCTCGGGAATTGTACCAATTGAACAGCGTTTTCCGCGAGATCTTCGTCTACTCTTCGCTCTGCGATTGGAATGTGTGCGCAATGTTCTTCTTTGGCTCGGAATTGGCGTGATGCAGCTTCAAATTAGCGCTATCCCACTGGCGTGCGTGTTCTTCGTCGGGTGTCTTTGCGACTGAGTGGAATTACACAAATTTATGCTTTGGAATTCGAAAATGTTCTCTGAATTGGCAGATGCGGCTTGCGTTCCTTGCCCTTAGGCTCCGCAGCGCTCTGACGTTCTTAACAGTGGCTAACCCTGAGTGGTATCGCGCTGCGACGTGGCTTTGACTTCCGTGGGCCGATCGTTGGCCAATTTTGCTCGATTTGTTTTCATCTTACCTCTTCGAGTTCGCTGGGAAGCTTTGATTGGGATTTGGTAGCGGCAGTTGTTTATTTGCTGTTAAGCTTCTGCGTCTTCGCACTTAACACTATACGCCTGTACGGCGGAAGCGCTGGCGGATTTTTCGGAATCAGATTGCTGCGTTTCTCCACCAGCTTAGGCGACGTTTTCAATGTCCTCTTCACGGCGGGCTTCTTCGCTGTATGTTCCGCCTCAGCGGCGCTCGGGGGTGGCGGAGGCTGCTTCTGGGCCCTCCGGGCTCTCTAGCTCGGCCCGGGTGTTTCAGCTCCGGGATGGGCTTGGGGCTTTGGGGCCCACCCCGTACTTTGTCCCGGAGTGGGAGGCGCCGGCCGGGGCGCGGCGGGGCAGCAGGGGGGGGGAGCAGTACAACGCTCTCTGGAGGGCGAATACGCGCTTTTGACGAGCGCGCCTCTACCTCAAGAGGAAAGTCGCATCCAAGCATCGCTGCCTGCCACGCCCACGAATTTCCCCGACGGCTCGCGTGACTCTCCTGGGCTGGTATCTGCCACTGTACGTATGTCTGAGTGCTACTCTACACCCCAGCAGCGTGCAGGGGGTGCAGGTGCCTCAGGTCTACAACGTAGCCAACCAGCTCTCGAGGAGCTCAACACGGTCGCTATAGCCACCGCTCATAATTTGAGATCATCTCCTCATAGCGAAGCTGTAGTTGACCATTTGCCCTTGGCACCAGAGCATCACGTTGGAAACCTGACCCATGAGAGCAACATATTTACGCCTAGGCGTGAAAGTGCACCTCCAAGTGGCGAGCGCGGTTTGTCAAGCGTGAACAAGTGGAGCGTCAAGCTGGCACGCCAAGCTGTAGCAGTGGATATTCTAGCGGTATGTGCATTGCGTAATTGGTGGAGTACTTGGACAGCACGAGTGCTCAGCGGGCGTGTTTCATCTGCACTTACGACATGGCGCCTACGTGCCCGTCTCGCACGCATGCGTGTTTCCCTTACAGCATGGCACGAGCGAGCTCACCGCAAGAATCAGGTCCAACGCAAAAAGCAAGATTTTGCTGGACACGCAAGCTCACGATTGGCGTCCCGGCTCTTGAGTGCATGGCGAGAAGAACGACGTCGTGTAAAAGAGATCATCCTCGAAATCACGGTGTGCAACATCGCCCGGTCCGAGTTCTACGTGAGGAAGTGTATGAAAGCGTGGAAGGCTACCGTGGACTTCGCTTCCAAGTGCACCACCTTTGCGGGCCAGCGTGAACAACATGTGAAGCGCGAAGTCCTCCACGAGTGGTCAGCTCTGACGGACACGCCTGACGTGACCCCGAAGCAATGGGCGACCTTGCGTAGACATCTTCGCCGCCTGTGTGGCCAAGAAGACTCCATTGCTGCAATCACATGGGAGGTGCAGCTGAGAACGAAGAGTGGAGAGCAACGCGTGATCCCATCTCGTGGACTCCTTCTGTCGCATGTTACCTCAGCAAGCCACCATTATCATCACCTCCACTCTGCACGACCACTCGTCACGACCATCCCAGCCAACCGGCCTGCAAGGCTGGTGCGGTTGGGAGTGAGCGTCGAGGAGGTGATAAAGACTCTAAGGCGTACAACCACTTTGGGAGCAAGTGTTCAACAGCATGGCGTACAATCTGTACCTAGCCGCAACCCCTATGGCGTCTTGTCGTCTGAAGATGACTCCACGATCGATGAGGAAGACGTTCATTCCGCTGACTCCGCCCCACAACCACCTCGATCAAAAGCTTCATCTGCCCCACGAACCACACAGCGAGAACGTGCTGTACGTGTCCAGGCTTTGACGGAGTTAGCCCACAAGAAAGAGGTGGCGAAGCAGGAGCGGAAGCGGCAGAAGTTGGCCAAGCGCAAGCTCGCCAAGGCTCGACGTCGCAGTGACGAAGGTAAACTGATGTACGACTCCACCTCTACGTCCAGTGAGGAGAAGTCCACACTTTCATCGTGTCAAACATCTTCTACTGAAGCGCTCTCCTCCGACGCCTCGCACACCTCTTCATCTAGGAGCTCTCGGCAAAAGGGTGGACGCCAACGGCGGCGCCAAGCTCAAGTCACGCGACACGAGCGGCAACTACGAGAGCTGCAAGAGGAGACCGAACGAGTCGCGTTGGATGCGGCCACTGCGCACCAAGCGCAGCTCACAGCGTTGCGCATGGACATGCACAATGCCGTGGAGGAAGCAACTCGGATGCAGCAGGAGCTCCGCACCAAGGTGTGCCAAGAAGCGCGACAAGCCGCTCTCGAATCTGCTGAGGAGCAGATAGCGCGCATGCAGCATGCCGCGGACGCTGTCTCACATCAGCATGAACAAGCGGTAGCATCGCAGGCGGAGGAAGCTGCACGTCATCATCAACAACTTCGAGAAATGCAGCGCGCCGCGGAAGAGCAACGCCAACAACTTGACCAAGCAGCTCGAGATCAACGACTGCTGGAGCAACAAGTGGCGGAGAGCAAGATGGTGGTGCAGGCCGCACTTGAAGCCGCTGACGGACGAGCGCACTCACGGCCAGGGCAACCACCTAATACCCCCGCGAGCTATGCGACCGTCACAAGTGACGCTCAAGAAGCTGAACACGAGGCTCTGATGGTGCCCCCGTCGGCCACGACTGTTGACGTACGGGGCCACAAAGGCGTGACGTTCGAGGAGGACGCCTCCACGCGTGCATCTTCCCCCACGAGTGTGCATGACCGCCTGGCCAAGGTGGACTGGCGATCCATAAGCGCGCCCGCTGCCGTTGCCATCCGGGCGCGTGTGGAGGAGCGGTTAGCTGGCCACGCGGGCAACCTCGAGGCGGAACGTATGTTCTTCGATGTGGCGAGAAAGTACCGAGACCATGACTTGGCGTCAGGGAGCGGGCCACCGATCTCGGAGGCACCGGCTTCCCAACTCCCTCGACCACCTCACTTGGGCACAGCAGTGATCCAGAGCGTGCACGACGAGGTCGCGTCCAGCACCACCAACATCCCATGCTCAAGATGTTCTCGCAGCCCGCAACCTCCGGTAGCCATCTGGAGTTGTGACGTGATGACGCTGTCAAACATGTCCGTCGCCGCTCAACTTGTGCCCTTGTGCATCTATTGCACACGAGGAGTTTGGCCGGGTGCATTCGATCAATTCCCCACAGTGAGCCCGAAGCCGCTGTCCACGATCGTGGGCGGGGGTGGCGGAGGCGACGGCGGAGGCGATGACGACGATGACGACCAAGGGGGACCTGGTGGGCACCAAGGGGGGGGGAATGGGCCGCCTAACGAGCCTAACCCTGACGAACATGGCGACCGCCCCTCACGAGACCCTGGATGGCTACTGCCCCGCAGTCCTTGTGGTAGGACCAAATCGACGATTTGGTCCTACCACGAGGACCATTGTTCCGATAATTTAATTGGCCATCTCCCGTGATTTGTGGTGTCTAACCAATGAAAGGTGGTATATATAGGTCCTATATTAATTTATTTGAACGCTGGTTTGACCTATATCCATCCCACGTATATCCATGACGAACGCATTTCAAACCTCTACACTCAAACTTTTCAAAACGGATTTTTTGGAACATTCAAAATGTGGCAAATTAGTGACTCATCTTCAATAATTTTTTACTAATCATATATCAACACTACACCTGCGCGGATACCATCAAATTGAACCTATACATATGTCCCAATCATATTTGGGCGGTAGGCCCGGTTGGAATGCATATATTGGGTCGTTGGCTCGTTGGCTTCCCCTCTAATATATTGGCTCATTGGTTTCCCCCCTAAAACGGTGGTCACGCGAGCTGACCAGCCAGCCATCATAATTGCTTGCTAGAGGGCATATATCGCAAGGTTGGTGTGTGCGGCACATTAAATCTTCAAGTATATATGTATTGCGAATTTCTGAAAGTCTAACATCATCCAAATATCTTATTTTTCGACTGGCGTGTACATTTTAGAATGGATGAATGCCAATTTCTAAAGTCCGAAATTCACTAAATTCGGAATTTGCATTGTGTTGAACATGCGCCATGCTGAGATAGAGCGGAAATGGTGATGAGGGTGCGATGTAACCGATTCGGTTATCTTATTTGGTCATAAACTCAAGATGTATAACCATGAGCATCACCGTGAGCCCCCCATGTGACTCCTGATACTCAAAATAACGGTGGTCCTTGTCGTAGGACCACCATTTTCTTCAAGCTTTTGGTGAAATCACACCCCTAAAGCGTGTCGTTCAACCACACACCTAAAGTCTCATGGGGGCCGCCGCTATAAGAAATAAAATGCATTTGACTCATGAATATAATGTGCAAATGTTGCCTGTGCCTCAAAAAGTCGATTTAGTGATCGAAGCCGCAATTGCCCATTGGTCCTTGTGGTAGGACCATGAATTTGGGTAGTAGCCATGGAGGGTCCAACGCGCGTCGTGGCGGCAGCGGAGGGGGAGGAGATGACGACCCTGATGACGAGACGTCCTATAGCTTTGGCTCTAGCAGAAGGTCCTCGTACAACGACGGCAGGCAGCAACGAGAGGAGTACACGAGGCACTCGTATGCCCTCAAGGCCGCGAAGGACATCATGTCATTGTACTCAGCACCGCTGGAGGGGTCCACGAACCCCTTCGGCCCGCTGCTGCGGTTCGTAGACGAGTTCGACAGGTGCTTAGCCCTTCCAGTGGTGCTCCTCGCGATGAACACCCCGTGCAACGTGCCCAACGGAGCGTTCGAGCTCGGAGAGCCGATTCTCTCGGTGCATATCTTGTTGAAGGAGATCACCCAGCATTGCTTCCCTACGCCTAGCTCCGAAGGAACGGAGCTGCGAGGGGTTCTCCTGGATGCCGAGGCGGACAAGTCGTTGAACCTTGAGAAGGTCATTGTGCCGCTGGCGAAGCTGATCGTGCCGCTGAAGAGTGAAATGGCCACCTTGGGCTCGTTCCTACGCCGAGTACGCCAAACTCAAGGACGCATGGCGACCAAGGGTCGGAATCGATTGTTGGGACAATTATGATTAATCGATTAAACACTATTATCACAATTACAATCGATTTGTAATTTCAATAATTAGGAATCGAATGGGTTACAGATTCCAGACAATTACAATCGAATCGATTTTCAGCGTGCACTAATTACAAATCGAATCGATTTCGGTCGATCAGTAACCACAATCGAATCGATTTTCAGTGTGCACCAATTACAAATCGAATCGATTTCGCGAAAATGGGTACACCAATCGAATGTGTTATGATCTGCAATAACACGTTTATAACAGGTTTTGATGTTCAGTGAATAACACGTTTTGAAACCGATTGTGCCACGTAAAAATCGCTGTAACCGGTTTGGGATGTGGTTTGCTGTTGGGTCTCGGCTGCGGATCAAAATTCAAATTTGAAATGTAGCAGCTGTCAGATGAAGGATATCTGCGACGACAGGGCATCCGAGCACCCGACTACTTAAATGTATTTCCCTCCGCACATTACAGAAACTCAGTACCAAACATCATCATCATGGGCAAGGCGAAACCCTCCAAGAAATCCCAGCCCGTTAAAACCAGATTGCCGCCCCTTGGCAAGGGTCCAATCAAACGCACGCCCCGCCATGAATTCGATCACCGCGATAAGGCTGATAACATCTATGATGTTGAAACTATCATAGCCGAGCGATCAGTTTAAATCGATGGCATACCTGTCGAGGAATGGCTCATTCGCTGGAAGGGATACAGTGACTCGCATGACACCTGGGAACCGATCGAGAATTTGGCGGGCCTTGAAGACGATGTAGCCCAGTTTCGAAATGAGAAGGCAGAATTGCAACCACTGAAACTTGGCAAACGCAGACGTAGAACCCCAGTTAACGACTCCACCCCTGTCACTGTAGCAGCCACCCCTGCGAGTACAAGTGCAGACACCAATTCTGCGGCGGCAGTTGCTGACCCGTCAACAGTCCAAGATGATGCTACCGATGAGGAAGATGATACCACTGCCATCCTTCGACCTGCAATGCGGGGTCGCCGCACTGCAAAGGTAATGAGCTTCGTTCCTTGGTTCGTTACCTGATGTTTTGTGCTTTTGACGTGCTCGCTTTTCGACGGACTTCCCTCGTATTTTACAGTTTGTAGTTCATCATAGTCGATGTTTGCGTGCACCCGCCACTTTTCTTCGGCTGTTACAATTGGCCTCACGCATACCCTTCGGTTTCTTGTGTATTGACCCGACAATTGTCCGCTCGCCGGCAGGTATGGTCTTTTTTCAACGAGATCATTTGTCCGACCACGTCGAAGCCCATCGGACTCCAGTGTGCCATTGAGGGCTGTAGAGCGCGGCTGGCGTCCACCACCAACACGACCAACGCTCGACAACATCTCTCTCACGTTCATAAAGATCATCTGGCTGAGCTTGAGGCCGAGGAGTACGTCACTGAGAACAGTGGTGGAGCTGAGGCTGCGGCGGCGTCTACTCTGAACCCTGTGCAGTCTGTTATCAGCCATGGCGGCGCTTCCTGGCCGCCGGGCAAACGTGACACCTTGACCAAGAAGGTCGTCACCTGGCTCTGCAAACGCGCCAGGCCTTTGAGCCTGCCCGAGCAGGACACTGAGTTGAACGATGTTCTGATGTTTGCTTCTGAAGGAGGGTACTCCATGCCCTCTGCCCACAACGTCGTCCGCCATCTCTGCTCTCTCTCTGGCAAGGTCCTTGCCAACGATCGGCTGAAAGTATCGCATCTTCGTTCACGTCGAGTCGACCCGTCTGCTGGTACGCCTACTTTTCCTGACACAATTTCCTGACCTAATTTCATAATATCACTGCCTGCCTGTCTGTACATTTTTTTGTCATCAACACTTGTTTGTGATTCTCATTACTAACAACGAGTCTGCGTGTATGTGCGCGCAGCCGTTGATATCTGGTCCGAGAACGGTATCGCGCTCTTGGGGATTCTGCTGTACTTTTGGCCGGAAGGTGCCTCGACTATCAGTGAGATTCTGGTTCGGGCTGTTCCGTTTGGCGATGTCGCCCACACTGCCATTGAGATAGAGACCGCCACGAAGAAAGCCCTCGCCTTACTCGGGGTTGGCAAGTACGAGGGGTCTGTTTTTGTCGACCCCGACGATCCTGACTATCTTGTAGACACCGTGAAGGACTGCCTGCACAAGGCCGTCGCCGACGGTGCCAGCAACGTGCAGAAAGGCTTGGGCGGGTTCGAGCTGTCTCCTTGTCCGGCTCATGTCGGGCAACGCTGCGTGATGCAGTTTCTGAAAGTGGGTGGCATTGATCTGGTGCACAAGAAGACTAAGGGGATAGCTGCGCTCTTCCGGCGGTCCCCTCTCGGGTTGTCGTGCCTGCACAAGTGCCATACAAAATACTCTCTTCCCAACACGCAGCCTCCCCGATCTATCCCTATCCGTTGGAACAGCATCTACCTCCAGTGGGAGTGGTTCCCTCCTCAACAAAAGGCACTTCAGATGTTCGACGTGGAGAGCCTGCAGCTCAACCTGAGCACTGACGATTCCGGCTCCACCTACCGAGAGTTTCAGCTGGATCTTCTCGACTGGCAGCTAATCGAGCAGTCGGTGAGTCTCCTTTCGAAACCTTAAGGGTCTAGGGGTTTTTTGTAAAAAGATGTTGTGACAAACATCTAATATCTAAATGTTGTGACAAACGCCATGTGATGAACAAATGTGCCTTGTGATGTCTTTTTGGGTTGTAATATTTCTGTTTGGACGTTACTGATATATCTGTGTGTGTGTGTCAGCTTCCCGTTTTGCGGCCCGTATTCCACTACACCCGCATCATTCAAGGCACCAAGTACGTCACGATGTCCTTGCTTCTTCCAATGACTGCTTGGTTGATCGAGTTCGAGCTCTCCCCTTCCGTGGACATCACCTTGGCCAACAACACCATCATCGAGCACAAGGACCTTTTACCCGCTGTTAAAGAGGGCCGCTCTGCGATGCACGCAGACTTTGTCAAGCGTTGGGTCACCGATCTCAGTGAGAGCATCTTAGAGGACTACACCGTCTCCACTTTGTTGGACCCGCGTTGGAAGAACTGGCAGTTCGATGGCTGCAACATTTTTCTGGCGGGTGAGATGACCTCGGACCGTGCTTTCGGGTACTTGCGCACTGCCTGGGTTGACTGGAAGCCAGCCGTTGCCCCACTTGCTCCTGTGACCAAGCTTGTACATGATGATCATTACGGCGAGTCCGGCTTCATGCGCAAGAAATCTTCTGACTTTCGGCCGGCTCAAAGAACTCCCAAGGACCAATTAGATGAGTACCTTGCCTTGCCTCAAGAACCGAATGAGGACGGCTTTGATGTTATGGCCTGGTGGAATATGAATGCTAGCAGGTTTCCAGATGTTTATCGCATGGCCCGCCAGTTTCTAGGATGCCCTGCCACTACTGCCGGGGTTGAAAGGGCTTTTAGCGCGGCTGGTAGAATGCATGACGACTTACGCAAAAACACAGATGAGGGTACCTTAGAGCATATGCTCAGAGTTAGGATGAGTTCGGACTAGTCCTGACTCAAAGACACGCGCAGTATTATTATGATAATTTGTTTTGCCAGTTGTCTGTTGTGCCTATTTGCATGTTTGCTGTGCTTATATATTGTGCTTATTGTTTCAGTTGACTTGTTGTAGAACCTGCCGCTTGATTTTTTGGCCTTAACACCCTGTTTGAACTGCTTTTAGCAGTAATAACTTGTATTATCTGATAATATAACTCCTTTTAGCTGTAATAACCGGTTTGAAATAGGTTATACAATAAGTTTGCAATGTCAACAATTAGGTACACTATGTGTTATCGATTTCAGATAACACTAATCGAATAGGTTCCACATCTGTAATAATCACAACACAATTACTTAGAGAAAATTTGAAACACTAATCGAATCGATTTCCAACTGCCCACAATTGGGTACACAATTGATTATCAGCTTATGATAACACTAATCGAATCAGTTTAGGTGCATGACAATTAGTTTGCAACCGGTTATGAAAATGTCACAATTAGTTCGTAAGAGGTTATGATTTTCAAACCGATTCCGACCCTTGATGGCGACACCGCGCAAAGTGCGCGAGTTTTGGGATGGACTGCATCTAGCCCATCGCGTAGTGACCATGTTGGCGACACACGAGCTCACCACACCGCTTCCGGAATCCGACCTCCTGGACGTCTTCCTCTCGGGCTTATCCGCGGAGGTACGGAAGGAGGCGTTCGAGATTGCAGAGCGGAAGGGGACCCCCTTGATCCTCCTCGACCGCGCCCTTCCAGCCAGTCGACGCCTAGCGCTGGAATACGCCATTGAGGCGGAGTTGCATTTGAACAACGCGACGAGTAGGAGAGCGCCAGTGCAGCTACTGGCAGCGGTGGAGGTCTCGGAGGAGCTACTAGCTCTAGCCGAAGATCGTCCCGCGGGTGCAACTCCTACTGGGCAACGTCTGGGCTCCCCGGAGTACACTGGTTGCAGGTTGTGCCAAAGCAAAGAGCACTATGCTCGAGAGTGCCCACAGGCTGCTCTTCGTAAGAAGGAGTGGGCCAAAGCACTTCTGGCTGAAACCTTGGACATGATCATGCACGAAGTGGAAACGGATGAATACTGCGACGTGCTCAACGCGGTGTTGCCAAAGGAACTAATGGATTTTGCCGCGGAGGACTCCCTCGAGCTCGGAGTACCCTCCAAGTCCTAATGAGCTCGGGCTGTGGAACCCCACATCCCCGCGATGAGCCCCCCTCCTACCTCTCGGAGCAGCAGTTGCGGGAGAAGTGGAGAAGGGCCCGTCGACGTCAAAGGCGGAGTGCTCCTTGCACAGGATACCTAGACTCCGATGAGCTCAACATGCTACCCTCGCGGGCGATGACTAGCCCTCCTCCCGCGCCGGAGCGTCAAGTGGTCGAAGCTCGTCTTCGCAAGGAAGCCAAGTCTCCAGTGTGTACGAGCGAGGACCTCTCAGACGACTCCCAGCACGTTGAGAAACGGCACCGACGTACCCTGAAGGTGACCGAGAGCTACCGCGTGCACTTGGAGCCAACGGGCCAACCATTGCAAGGTTGGCAATTTCGAGCTGTCCGAGGGCAAGGGACGAGCGCTTTACGCTCCAAAGTGGGCACACGGGGCTTGAGGTCCTCCATCAAGGCTCTGGAAACGGACCTTGCACCGCCCCGTACACCTCCGCGGAGCACGAGCCCACCGCTTTGGAGAGCCGGGCATCGACGCAGCAGCCGAGGACCCCGGTCACCAACGCAAAGTGCGGTTACCGCCAACAAGCGAGAAGCTCGAGCTCGATCACCCTTACCCGCAGCCCTTAACAAACTTAAAAGGCTGCAAGAATACCGACGACGACGTCAAGACATCCAGCTTGGGCGTCGACCTCGTACGCCCTCACCTAACGACAGCACGACTGTCGAGGCAACCTCAACCACACGGAGTGACCGCCCCCGACCATGGCTGTCACCGACCCATGCAGCTCGAGCTGAAGGAGCACCAAGGAGGAGGTGGCTCAGTGGGCTGGAGAAGGTTCGCCAACGAGAGAAGCTTAAGCGGGATTATGCCAGTGGCCTCCCATATTTGGAGCGGGACTCTCCTATAGACGAAGAGCTACTGCACATCTTAGCCAAGGAACAAGCGCAAGAGGAAGTAGAAGACGGACTCCTCCAGTACGCAAGTGACTTGGCGACGAATGATATGGCGCGAGCAGCGAAGGACAAGGTCATCCAAGTGGCCTTGTACCCACCTGATTACCCACCCAGGGACCTGGTGCAGACAGCCACCGCTCAAGGGCTCTTGGCCGATGCAGGCACCTACGAGTTACCATGGGACTCTGACATGGACGACCCTCCTGACCTAGGCGACCCTCATGCCAAGGACGACCCCATCGTATGCCAGCTCAACAGCATCATCGACAGTGGGGACATGAGCCCTGGCTGGAGTGATCTCTTGGCGGCTGTATCGACATCGCGAGCGCCACCTCGACAGATCAACAATTCCAAGGCCCCCACCTTGTTGTTGTTCTGGGCGTACGTGAACGGTCGTCGAGTAAAGGTGCTGGTGGACAGTGGGTGCTCCACCAACATTATCTCGGACAAGACTGTACGCAGCATTCCTTCCCTGACGCCTCGACCTCACGAAAACCCCATGCGAGTGCGAGTAGCTGACGGCGCGTCGTACGATGTCAACACGTGCGTCCGCCCTCGACTGCAAGCAGAGACCACCAAGGGGTTGTACGTCAAGCAATTGGAGCTCAGAGTGATGCCCATTGATCTTTGCGTGGATATTATCCTTGGAGGACCTTGGCTAGCCTCCCACTCCCCAGTCACCTTGGATTACTCCCGATGGGGTTCCATCCGGTTTGGTTCTGGAAGCAAGAGAGTGGTCATTACAGGCTGCTCTCCGGGAACGCCAGACCCCTCAAGACCCAAGGATAAGGCCATGGCGCTGGTACAAGGAGTCTTGTTGGACCCCAAAAGGGTACGCAAGGACCTTCGAGCCCTCCAATCTAAGGATGAGTGTGCCTTCGTGGTGTACCTAGCACCCGACGGCACCTTCGGGGCGGTCGCCTGTAACGAAGAGACCGACGCCGAGACCAACGCCAAGCCCAGGGACGCTTCGTCCGAGCGTCGCGCCACGTCTAGCTCTGAGCAGCAAGACGCCCAAGTCGCGGGCGCCACGGACTCCTCCCAAGCGGATCTGGGTGAGACGGACGCGCCTGCGCTGATGTCCGCGTCAGACACTGACTCCGAAGCCGAGGACGCTCTACTCCTCCGGGAATCTGTGCGGCCCAGCCCAGGCACCAGTGACGAGGACCACTTGGATAAGGTGTACGCAACAGTGGAGTCCACCCGCCCACAAAACTTTGACGTGGTCGCGCTGGAGGGTGCTGTTGGCCCCCCGGCGGACAATGCGCCATCCAACAACCTACATCTGGGGTTCTTCCAGAGCAAGCGGGAAGCTTTGGGAGCATTTGCTTTATTACCTGAGCACGTACGTGCCCAAGCAATCGACGACCACGCGCAAGGGAAACCACCCACCTGGCATGCCGAAGCCGCAGCCGCGCTGGAGCAGGGAAGGCGCTTACTCCGCGAACGTCGGCCGCGACGCAAGCGTGTGCGCTGGAGCGACGAGAAGCCCCATACTGAAGGTTTATCTCAAGAGCAGGCCGCCCCAGTGGCCGAGGAACCACCGTCACCGCCGCCCAAACCCCATGCCATGGAAGCGGAGGAGCCGGACGAGATTGACGAGACAGTGTCCCCGGAGATATGGCAACAGCTGCGCGACCTTGAGGAGGAGTTCAAGGACGTCATATGTACGGAGCTGCCTGACTCCGTCCAAAGCCGCGACTACAAGAACAACATTCGCTTGCGATCCGACTGGAGTGGGCAGCCGCTACATCGGCGTAACTACAAGTTATCGCAAGAGGAGCTTCGGCAACTTCGTGCACAACTTGACGAGCTGTTGGCCAAGGGATACATCCGTCCATCGGCGTCTCCCTGGGGTTGTCCGGTACTTATGGTGCCGAAGCCGAGCAACCCTAAGGAGTTGCGCTTGGTTATCGACTACAGGTCGATAAATGAGATCACGGTCAAGGACAAGTACCCTCTTCCTGACGTACAAACCCTCCTCGATGACCTACAAGGAGCAACCGTCTTCTCCACTGCAGACGCCTTGTGGGGATTCTGGCAAGTTCCCATGGAACAGGAGGACATCGAGAAGACAGCCATGACCACCCACTTCGGAGCTTATGAGTGGCTGGTCATGCCTATGGGACTGAGCAACTCACCGAGCACGTGGCAAAGAATGATGACGCAGTACCTCGGACACCTACCCTTCTGCAGAGTGTTCGTGGACGACATCATGATTTTCAGTGACACACCTGAGCAGCATGTCGGCCATGTACGAGCTGTATTAGCTGCCTGTCGCCAGCACAAAGTATACCTCAAGCGAAGCAAGTTGAAGTTGTGCATGCGAGCAGTACGCTTCCTTGGCCATGTGTGCAGTAAGGAAGGTTGTCGCCCCCAACGCGACAAAGTTGCCTCGGTTCGCGACTGGCCGGAGCTCGAGACTGTCACCCACGTGCGCCAATTCCTTGGAATGTGTGGCTTTTACCGGCGGTACATCCAGTCCTTCGCTCACATTGCCCACCCTCTCACTCGCCTCACGAAGATGGGAGTGCCATGGACTTGGGGCAAGGAGGAGAAAGAAGCCTTCCAACGACTGAAGTCAGCATTGATTTCAGCACCAATCCTCGCCCTACCGGACCAGCGCTCAGCAGCCGATGGGTCTCGCCCATTTTGCGTGCAGACCGACGCGAGTGCGGTCGCACTAGGAGGCGTGCGATGCAAGACCTTGGACGAGGTCTTCAGCCGTTGGCCTTCGAGAGCAGGCAATTCTCCTCGGCCGAGCAGAACTACCACGCTGGGGAGCGGGAGCTGTGCGCCATCCACCACTGCACCACAGTGACGTGGAGGCATTACCTTATATTCACCGACTTCAAACTCATGGGTGACCACAAACCCTTGCAGTGGCTCTTCGCGCCGGCTCGGGAGCTGAGTCGACGCCAAGCACGCTGGTATGAAGACTTGGTGGAAGTGGGCGTGCACCAAATGGAGCACGTACCTGGCCGATGCCTAGTAGTTCCGGACGCCCAATCCAGACGACCAGACTACAAGCAATCATCCGCCAGAGAGGGGCTCAAGGAGAAGGGCGTGGTCGACCGGGACACAGACGAGCCTCGTCAGAGTGTGCCAAGGGAGTCGGCTGAGAGCTCAACCCCCGCCGATCCCACCTCGGTATTCGGTGCAATCGACGAGGATGACACCGACGAAGAGCCGTCCGAGGAGCCCGCTAAAGTCAAGATCCGTGAGGACCCCATCTCGGTGCTCGACACCACGTTTGATTACTCCGACTCTGAAGACGAGTCTGTACCTCCGGTCAGCCCTCCGTTGGTCGTTGGGGAGCTCACTCATCTGAATGGGCTCACCTGGGTGGAAACCCCCGACCTGTGGGAAGACGCAGCTGAGACGTTGCACACCGCGGAGCGCGCCTTGCATGAAGCCACCCTTGCGGGCGTCACTACTCGCTCTCGCTCGCAACCGGAGCAAGCCCCCTCTCCAGCCCCCTCAACTCCCCTTAGTCCTTCCCCTCCCAGCAAACAAAGTTCCCCTCCCGCGTCAAGCTCCCACTACGATAACGTGGTAGACCGGCAGGACTGGAAACTGGTAAAGGAGAAGTTCGAAGAGATCTCAGCGCAGTACGGCCCGTTCGACGTGGACGCGTGTTGTGACTCCATGGGCGTCAACCGCCAGGTGGACACCTATTGGACGGAGTGCCTCAAGCAGCAATGGCGGGGAAAGCACGTCTGGTGCAACCCCCCCTACACCAAGGATAGCAACCTCATTGAGAGGATCCTACGCCACTTTATGGCTGAGTGGCGCGCCGACCCAGAGAACACGTCGGTGATGTTCCTACTGCCGGACTATGACGCGTCCTGGCGCACCCTTATCCAGCCCAAGTACGGCCTGCACGTGGTCAAGGTGTTCGACCTCAAGGATGCCAAGGGTCACCCTACATGCTTGTTTGAGTCACCAGATGGAGGCCGACCAGCGCTGCGGTGGCCCGTGCTGCTGGTGTGGGCGCCAGCGGCCAGCCGGACTCGGCCTCGAGCGAAGAGTTCCCGTGCGCCCGCCGCTCAAGGCGCAAGCGAGCCTATGGTCACGTCAGGGCCAGCGGCCAAGGCACGCGCAACCAAAGGACCACTGAAGGCATGCCAGTTCGTGAAAGCACTACGCGCGGAGTACGAACGTAGCCCTTACCTCACGATGTTAAAGGAAGAGCTTTTAGCCGCCCCGCACCAGCGCACGGACACCTTCCGTATGGTTGACGACATGATCTGGCGCATCGCGGAGGGACGCTACCAGCTGGTGTTGTCGTCCGACTCTCCCCTTCGGGAGATAGTCATGCGTGAAGCGCACGAGTCTCCCGCGGCGGGACACACCGGGCGAGATAAGACTCTTGCTCGGATAGTGCGGCGGTTCTGGTGGCCCCGCATGAACAAAGACGTCACCGACTGGACCCGCTCGTGCTTGATATGCCAGCAGACCGCCCGAGGAACAGCTATCCGGATGGCCAGCTGAACCCCCTCCAGGTCCCGGTCAGGCTGTGGCAGGTGGTGAGCATTGACTTCGTCACAGGTCTGCCGCGCACGGAGCGGGGCTACGGCGCCTTCGCCACGTTCACGGACAAGTTGTCCAAGATGGTGCACGTGGTCCCCATGCTGTACTCTGACAGTTCCGCTGAGCAAGTGGCACGAATGTACTTCGACCATGTTTGGCGACTGCACGGTGCTCCCATGAAGATCGTTTGTGACAGGGACTCTCGCTTCCGTGACGCCTTTCATATGGAGTTGCATCGCCTTATGGGGGTGCAGGTGGCCTCCACTACGCCGTACCATCCACAAGGGGACGGTCAAGCGGAGCACACAAACCACACGGTGGAGCGCATGTTGCGCGCCTACGTTGACACAAACCAGACAGACTGGGATTTGTGGTGCACCCCGGTGGAGTACGCCATTAACGACTCCAGGTCCGCGGTTACTGGATTCACACCCTTCGAGCTTTGCTATGGGCATGCCCCAGCGTCGCAGCTCGACTTCTTCGTAGAAGCTGCGTTGGCCTCTCGTAGGGGCCGCGCCAAGGGGGGAGAGGGGACGTCGTGAAGAAAGGCACGGCCCACGAGACCGCCCGGCAGTTTGTTCAGCAGTTGCAGACTGCTCGCGATAGGTTGCTGGTAGCTCAGCAGCAGCAAGTGGCCCAGTATGACGCTCGCCATCGCGCTCGCCGGTACGCAATAGGTGACATGGTGTGGGTGGACGCCACGCATCTCACCCAGCCCGGTGATCGGGTCCTACACAAGAAGTTGCTGAAGAAGCGCCTGGGCCCGATGGAGGTGCTGGAGGCCTTCCACAGCGATCGGCAGATGGAGCTCGCCCCTGAGGACCGAGGGGCCCCCGCGGCTTACCGCCTGAAGCTACCACCACAGTGGAAGGTGCACGACGTCTTCACCGTGGATAGACTCACCCCAATGGAGTCGGGCCAGGACAAGTTCGCGGACAGGAGTGCGGAGATTCCGCCTCCCCCTGTGGACGTGAGCGGTCGTAAGGAGATGGCGGTGGAGTGCATTGAGAGGTCACGCACGAGGAGACGTAGCGGGCGGACATGGACGGAGTACATGGTCAAATGGGTAGGTATGCCGCGCTCCGAGAATGAATGGAAAACTCGCGAGGACCTCGAGTTCGATGGAGTTGGCCGAAAAGGGATACCTAACCGCGCTTTTCAGGAGTTCGAGAAGGTCGAGGCCAAGAGGCAAGAACGTGAAAAGAGTAGAGTCACTCGCAAACGCGAGGAGTCAGCAGGAGCGATATGGTTGACGGATCCTGAAGAGTTACAGGCGGACCACGGAATGGCGTGGATCCCGGAAGAACGAGCCGACGACGAGGTGGGCACATTCGCGACGGTGTCGTCCACTAGTTTCATGCCATCCCAAGGACCTGGTCGAGGAGCGGCACGCCTACAACCGTCTCGACGCCCGATACGGATCTTGGTGTTGTTTTGTGGCACAGGCTCCGTCGAACGACAGTTCAGCAAGCAGTTTCCTGGGTGTGAGGTAGTCTCGGTGGACATCCAGAACCGATGGAAGCCCACTCACTGCGAAAACATCCTGCACTGGGACTATCGGCAGTTCCCGCCCAAGCACTTTGACGTCATTTGGGCGAGCCCTCCATGCACGGAGTATAGCCAAGCCAAAACGGTAGGGATACGAAATTTGCGTGGTGCTGACAGACAAGTGCGGAGAACGCTGGAGATCATCAAGTACCTCCAGCCGAGCTTCTACTTCATCGAGAACCCGCGTGGCCGAGCTCCTCATGGGTTACACACTCGCCGATGCATGCAAGGGTTGCCGCCTCCGCATCTGGCTACGTATTGTAAGTATGGTATGCCCTACAAGAAACCCACCCACTTCTGGACCAACGCGCCTATCACCACCCTGAAGTCTTGCGACCCCGAAAACCCCTGCGACTTCAAACGCCGTTATGGGCGGCACGAGAAGATGGCGCAGAGCGGCTCCGCCAGCAGAGAGTCGGGCGACCCTAGACCAGGCATGGGAGCTGGATGGCACGTGTATGGCATCCCCGCAGCCTTGCTTAAACAATTGTTCAGCTCTCTACCGGTGGAACAACCCGTGGGGGCAATCGCAGCGGTGTGTGAATACCTAGCGGAGCTGCTTTGGAGAGATGAAAATGAGACAGATCTCAACGATGAAAGAGTCTGCGCTAATCCGGAAGAAGCTGACGAGGAGCCGGTGACCTTGATGCCGGAGTACAGCCCTACGCCGCCACCAGTGATGTCCGACGACAGCGAGTGGGACACCATGGGCTCCGAATCAGCCTAACGACTGTGCATCTAAGCACAAGCGAGGACGCTTCCCACCTGAAGGGGGGGGGGAGTTGTGCTAGGACAACACACGGTGTCATGCGCGGATGACTCAGCAATGTCATACATGCCAGAAGTGTCATACGCGCCTTACAGCATTAGCGCCTGAGACCCCTGTTGAGGAAGAGACCCCCCTTATATGGGAGTACACAGTACCACTGTACTGTGTAATAATGTGACATGTAGAATACTGGCACATCATACTGCATGATAATGTAGTGCAAGCATATGATAGGTTGATGAGACTTGGCCATGCTGACTAGGATTACCTCAGAGAGCTGAGTGAATAAGTAATGGCCAAGGCCAAAGAAACAGTTGAGATTTCTAGAGTAAAAACAGCCGCATGGCAAAAAGTCAAATAAATACCTAATTCTTATATGCAA
>LGRX02005403.1:0-18334 GCA_001247695.2 Cymbomonas tetramitiformis
CCTCCCAGAGTCAAAGCGTGGGCAGCCCTAAGAAGACGTCGGTAAGATGTCGGGGAGTTGTCTTCTGCGTGTCTTCCGCGCGCCTTCTGAACGTCTTCTGAGTGTTTGACTGCAGGATGTCCTCCGCACTACCTTGGCCAAGTGTCCTTTGTATAGGATATAGAATGGCAAGTAAACGTTAGGAAGATACCTGGAATGTCTTCCGTACGTCTTCCGTGTTCCTTCGCATGTCTTCGTGGATTACGCGATGCGTGTACGTGTGGTATCAAGTAACTATGTGGCCAAATTGCCTAATCATCACATACGTGTCGATAACACATGTTAGAATATATTCTGGTCAAGAAGACATTCAGAACATTTTCCGTGTATCTTCCGGGAAGACTGTCCTTTTTTGTACGTCTTCCGGGAAGATGTCTTCCGTAACCCAGAAGGCATTCTGAACATCTTCGGTACGTCTTCCCCGAAGCGTGTCTTCTGGTTTCCAGAAGACGTTCCACTCAGAAGACGTCTTCTGGAAACCAGAAGACATCATGTCTACGAAGACGTCTATAAGACGTTCAGAAGACGTCTTCTAGACGTCTTCTGATTTTCCCAGAATGTAGGGGAGTCCCATGCCTCGGCGCTCTTCACCAGACTGGTGTCCGCGTTGCGGGCGTCTTTCGTCACCGAGGATATCGGTTTCCCTCCCCTCTTCACGTTGAACGACGCCACCCTGGCCATCCGCGTGGAGGCCAACGACTTACTGTATTCTACACTCGAGCTCCTCGTTCATCCCACGTCGCCCGCGGCTGACTGGATAGACAGTTCCAGCTCCGCTTTCCCGTCGGATGGGAAGCGGGTTCTGCTGGAATTCGCACGCAGGTTGCTACATTCGGACGCCCCGTTCCAGGGAACCTCCGGTATGCTTGGGGTTGTTCGCGCGTGGTCGCGAACGTGGGCCCGCATGACGCCATCAGTAACTTCAACGCCGCCCTCAAAGCCGCGTGGACGAGGTCTACGTTGGACGAGGAGGACGTCAAGTCCCTTTTCATCTAGGCGCTGCTGGACCGTACATTCTACCAGCCGGTGGTGTCGAGACTGCTTCTCCACGACCAGAGGGCAGCGCACGACCTCCTCACCATCCAGCAATGGGTGCGAGAGTGCTACGCCGCGCATGCCAAGGCGGGCAACGACATCGGCTTCGCTTCCGCCGCGAGATTTCATGGCAAGCACTTCGTGGAGAGGGACGAGGACGCCGCGGTTGAGCCCGACACCGCCGCCTCCGACGGTCCTCCCGGACTTGCGCACCATGGTTCTGGACCTTAAATGGCAAATTGAATTTCGGCAAATGGTCGCCTTCACCGCCTCCGACGAGTCTGCGGCTTCACCTCGCGGGTTCACGCGGCGTGCGGAGAAGCCGGATCGCAGAATAAAATACAGGTTCGCCGCCGAACCCCTGCCCAGTGGAGGGAACTGGCCGGGATCTCTAAGAAGGTGGCCTTCCACCGTGGCACGGGGGGCACTATACCGTATTGCCAAAATGCGGCGTGCGCAAAGGAACGTGCACGCCACTGGCACATGGATTGCCCCAATGGCGGGAAGGGGGGAGTGCCGGCACTGGCGGCACACTCCTTTTCCGGCGATGACGTTGAGAACCCCTTCTTCGTCGCCCGCTTTCACCCTACAAAATAAGGAACATTCCAAGGGCTTGGACCGTCGGCTTGGAACCCCATAGGACCCGGTAGGACAGGTATGTGTTTGAGAGGCGTTGGCGTTAACACTGGGAATTCCAAGGGCTTGGACAGCAAATGTACAGGTCCAAGCCCCGTCCAAGCCGCGGTCCAAGGGCTTGGACCTGGACATTTGCTATCCAAGCCCTTGGAACCCCCTTGGAATTTACATAAAATTCCAATCGGTTTCCAAGCCGTTGGACCGTCGGTTTAGAATACCGTAGGACCCATTTGGACCGTCGGCTTGGAACCCCGTAGGACATATTATGATTGATGATTCCAATGGGGTTCCGGCGGCCTGGACGCGGCTTGGACCATAGAGTAACAAAGTTCCAAACGCATTCCAACGGCTTGGCCGCAACTTGTAATGCGGTGGGACCCGTCTGGACCGTCGGCTTGGAACCCCGTAGGACCTGTTATGATTGATGATTCCAATGGGGTTCCGGCGGCCTGGACGCGGCTTGGACCATATAATAACGACATTCCAAACGGGTTCCAGCGGCTCGGCAACAGCTTGGGACGCATTAGGACCCGTTTGGACCGTCGGCTTGGAACCCCGTAGGACCTGTTATGATTGATGATTCCAATGGGGTTCCGGCGGCCTGGACGCGGCTTGGACCATATAATAACGACAATCCAAACGGGTTCCAGCGGCTTGGCCATAACTTGGAACGCGTTAGGACCCGTTTGGACCATCGGCTTGGAACCCGGTAGGACATATTATGATTAATGATTCCAAAGGGGTTCCGGCGGCCTGGACGCGGCTTGGACCATATAATGACGACATTCCAAACGGGTTCCAACCGTTTGGACTGCATTAGGAACCGTTTGGACGTCGGCTTGGAACTCAATGGGACCTTTTATAGTGGTTATTTATGAAAATGTTCCAGCCACCCGGAACTACGGTTCCAACCGTAAGGACCGGTATAGGTCCATCCGCATGGAACTATGGTTCCAATCTGTTTTTGTTCTATATGCATACATACAGGTATCAAGGGCTTGAAACCATTGGTCCACGAGCTTGCTATTATGCATATGCAGTACAAAGGTGCTATTGATATGTATTGCTGTTTTAAATATTTACACAAAGAATCGTAAAGGTTCTCTAAAGCTTGGTCTGGGCTCTAACAAGCTCTATAAACTGACAAAAATAGCAGTCATGCTGCCGAGTCCTCCGATGCCGACTTATCATCTTCCACATCCTCCTCATCATCTTTACCCTCCTTTTCGTCGACGACCTCCTCATCCTTTTTCTCTTCCTCCTCTTTCTTTTGCTGCTTGCTGCTTCCTTCAGGAGCAGCAGCTTTCCTTTTCTTGCCGAAGTCGACGTTCTTATCGGTTTGCACCGTGCTGTTTCTTACATATTTTGTGGGGATCCTGCGGAGTACAGACGGCGGGAACGGTCAGTCCAAGGGCTTGGAACGGCCCGTCCAAACCTGGGACGGTGTGTTTTGCGTAAAACAACACATACGCGTAAGTAAAAACAAATAGTAAAACAATGGGTAGGGACTAACCAGACAGTGGGCTTGTTTTTTACGGCGGGGACAATAGAGGAGTCGTCGTGGGCGAGGTCCTCGCCCTTGATCTTTGCCTCCTTGCCCATTTTCTTTTTTAAAAGTTTGATGCCCTCCACATGGCGGGAGAGCATGCGGAAGATGTAGTCATTCTCAGATCGGGAAGTTCCAAGGGCTTGGAATTTCGGAACACGCTCCCGTGTTGCCCAGAGACTGGGCCTATGGGGTTCCAAGGGCTTGGAATCTTTTGAAACCCACGCTCGTGCTGCGCAGAGACCGGTCCTATGGGGTTCCAAGCCGTGGAGCCTCCGGGCTAGAGCTTCATTCCTCGTACTAACAAGGTCCAAGGGCTTGGAATCTTTTGAAACCCACGCCCGTGCTGCGCAGAGACCGCTCCTATGGGGTTCCAAGCCGTTGAGCCTCCGGGTTTGAGCTTCATTCCTCGTACTAACAAGGTCCAAGGGCTTGGAATCTTTTGAAACCCTCGCACGTCCTGCGCTGAGACCGGTCCAATGGGGTTCCAAGCCGTTGAGCCTCCGGGTTCGAGCTTCATTACTCGTACTAGCAAGTTCCAAAGGCTTGGAATCTTTTGAAACCACGCCCGTGCTGCGCGGAGACCGGTCCAATGGGGTTCCAAGCCGTTGAACCTCCGATTTCAGCCTGCCGACCTCAGACTGGAAAGTTCCAAAGGCTTGGAATTGTCCAAAATGAATTCCAAACCGTTGGAACCGCCTTGGACCGACGACTTCGGTCATACGTAATCCGAGGACATAGGTCCAACGGCTTGGAATCGACCAGGACCCATTGGACTAACAAATTTCGGTCCAGCCCCTTGGAACCCCGTAGGACCATCGGCTTGGAACCCCATAGGACTCCTAGGGAAAACCCCAAAGCTTCACCTTGCAATTCCTGGCGGTTTCCAAAGGAATTTTACCAAATATTTTCAGGACGGTTCCGGGCGCCCGGAATGGTGCCGTCCAAGCCTTTGGAATAATCCCTATTTTGTAGGGTCAGCGGGCCATCGACAACAACAACTCCGATGAGTTCGACGTGCTCTGCATACTGGCGGGTGGAAAGCCCGATATCGTGGCTGACGTCGTCTCCGCCCGCTCCTTCTGCGAGGAAACGATGCCGGCGAATGCCTGGTATCAGCCATCGACGAGTACACGGACATTGCGAGGAGCGCCGACGGCGACACTCTCCACGTCGACACGTTCACCGCCCGCAACGACATACAGTATAACGCCTCCCATGTTTACAAGGAAACGCTAGGTTAATAATACCTCACATTTAAGGAACAGCCAGCTTTTCGGGGGCGGGAGGGGGGTGCGGGTCAAGAAAATACGGAAAAGGCTAGGCTGAAGAAAAAAAACATGAAGAGAATGCACCAAAATAAGGATATGAAGGCTGCTGCTGGATCATTTCGTTAACGGAAATCGCAATGCCATATTAAGGAAACGAAGGCTAGCTGAACATGAGGAAATTCCATTATCATTAAGGAAACTTTAGCTGAAATTAAGGAAATTATAGCTGGTATCTCATGAAATTTTGGAAAATTTTCAATGGCAAATATCCGGCCTCATCGCTCGGACGCTCATTGATTCCCGCTTTGGTCTTGATGCGCGTTAAGACAATGCCCTTTAATTCGTCGTAGTCTTCCTGACTGACAATCCCATTTTGCAAGTTAGTAGCATGCAATTCTCTAAGTTCCTGGCAACTGCTCGGATCCGTGCTGAATTTAAGTGAATGGGCTGGCTAGCGGCGCTTTCCAGTTTTCTAAAAAATAACGGATATAAGAGAAGAGGCTGGCTGACACTCGAATCGCGTTTCCTTTTCGTTAGTCATTTCGGTAAGAGGCTGACGCTGGCGGCGGCGGCGGGGGGGTCAGCAAAATACGGAAAAGGCTAGGCTGACCTCAAATCTCTGTTCCTTAAATATGCGGCATTACTGTACCGTTGCCGGTGGTGGGCACCCGCAACGATGCGGCCTTCGCCCGCTGCATCCATGAGCTCCGGGGAGGAGTGGACGGGTCCGCCTGACTCCCACCCCTTCATGCCGCAGCCCGTCACGCGCACCTTTGCCGATTTCATTGGCGCGACGGGCTTCATTCACCGTGGAGGCCCCCGACCCCGAGCCGCATGTGCACATGAATATGTTGTCCGCCGTCGCTCAACCCGTTGACAGCGACGGCTGCTACGGCCACCAGCACCGACGAGGAGGACATTGCGCCGTAGTCACGGCCGCCGCTTAGACCCGGCTGTGGTAGGCCTGTTCCTGGCCTTTCATAGACTCACTGATATCAAAGCAGGCTGAAATATACAGGATGATATATGATATCGGTATCTGAATATAATAAGTCTGCCGGAGAGTCTCTGTAAACATGTGTGTAGCTCGAAGGTGTCTAGAGTGAACATATGATGCTGTAAATACTGTCAGAGAGCGCAAGCTAGCGGTGTGCCATGTGTCGAGTGATGCCACTAGAAGAACTGAGAGTGAGACTGTGACTACTGTATGCGTACTAGTACTGTGCATATGGGCAATAGCTACGGTCTAATATCAGGCCCTATATGAGCTTTGGGCGTTCCCTACTGACAAGCTCAATGGTCGTGTGCGCTGTTTCTTATCTGTGCCACTGCCGCACCGCTCACCACCGCAGGCTTCGGTGGTGCTGGAGAGGACGCATGCCCGGCTCCACCCGTCGGCGGTGCTGGTTCGGCTGTCACGACAGCCGCACGTGAGATCTACTTTGCCTCCGGCAGAGTCTTCGATCGAGGGCGGGAACCTTGATGGGCTGTCGCCCTATGCGATCCCACCGCGGCGGCAAGGTCGGCACCGCGCAAGGCAGGGATTTTGGATTACTCCTCCTCACCTTCCTAATCACCCGCCGCCTCCACCTATCTGGGGTGCACCGCCGTCGCCTACTTACTCTCCAGGGCCGACGACGGACGAGGAGGTCGAGCCTTCGAGCGGCAACTTAGAGACCGACGATTCTTCATTTAAGTCTACGAATGATTCTCCGGCAGCCCCACGGCCCCAATCTTTCAACACCGTGACTCTACTGCGGGCTACCCGTGCCATGCCGCCGAGCACTAGTGGCTAGACAGTCAGCTTTGCCATGCCTGCCTAGGACTAGCCTCAGTTTGCAGTTCCTAGATGTGCAGAAGGGCCCCAAGATGGGTTGTGTTTAGGGGTTTAGGTACTATCTGAATTTGGACAGTGGGAACTTCAACTGCATGCTGTGACTTGTGGGACCGCCATGACCTATACAGGCCCCGCCAATGGTACCGATTTTCTTCCGGAGCAGAGTAGGAATTTGGCTTGTGTTCTACCTAAATCCGGTCACCACACTAGGTGGTTTGCTGGAAATGACACGGTGACCACCAACAGTGTCACCTGTCACCTCCTTTGGTAGTCTGGTGACCGCCACTTGTTGGTCCGAAACCCAGCTACTATTTTTATGTATATGGCTACTGCCCGAAGGTCCGACACTCCCACAAGGACCGACGTGAGTTTGGGCCATACGCCGCGTTTTTGCAATATCGTTGGTATATGCGTGCGTTGGGGACATATTTAGGTGTCCAATAATTATGTAAAAACTTGTATTGGGTGGTATACTCGGTGTAGCTATGTGAATTGCGCGATTGAAAAGTGGGGGTGAAACCGCTCGAAATTTAATAAAAGGCCGGTCCTCCCACACGGACCGGAAGTTCCCAAGCTACTTGCGCTCACTAAGTGGCCTTCCGGGTGCCCACCGCACATAAAACTTGCTTTACCAGGACCTATTCGTGCCCTCTACAATGTACGTACAACATCTTCGGAATCCATAATACGGCGGCATATATCCCTCACAATGTTGTGCACCCACCAAAAAAACAAGTTTGGTGAAATTTACAATCAAAATTTATGTATAGATGGATAGATGGAACCTCACCGCCGCGCACAAGACAAAGACTAGTATGTATCGACTATGGTAAGCACTCTAAAAATCAGTTTGTAGGTATGCGTGAGGAGTGCAATGTCTCGGAGTGCAAAACGGTCACATGCACATGCGACAGGGCATCTAGAACTTCACCTTATGACTTCACGGGATGATTCAGCTAGAAATTCAATTGGATAAAAATATTTGAGTGACATGCTATGTTTTTTACTACTCTCCAAAGGTTGAAACAAAAAAATGACATGGCGCATGGTACAAATGCATTGGATATAAAGAGTATATGTCACGGGGAAGCCGATTTCCCCCCCACTGTATGGGGGCCTGCTTCTCCTTGCTTCACCCCTCACGCTGTGTGTGGCATGTGTCACGCGTGACCGTGTCCTCGTACCGTTAGCCTTCCTAGTTAGACAGTCCGTGTTTATGTCTAACGAGTTTTTGCTATCACATTCCGAGCACCCGGCACTGTGTTTTCTCTGACTGGACTGTATATATGTATATATATATATATACCTTATATATATATATATACCTTATATATATATATATATATATATATATACCCCGATATCACTCTTTCTGTCAGGTTATCGACCCACTTCACGCTAAGTGGTGTTTCGGTCCGCATCAACTCGCTTTGGCTATTCGTCAATTCTAGAGTTCCCTCTAACTGCCTTCCGGTTTGAGCGCATTGACCTCAACCCGATTTCCTTATTTCACATCGTGGGCTACCTACCGTCTGTGATTGGTTCTCCGCGATTTCCTTCGGCCTAACTTCCCTCTCGTTCCTTCACCCTGGCCGGCTACTTCCTTCGGCGTCCTTCAACGCGCTGGCCAGCAGCACCTCTGCTGCCGGAAAACTGACTTTATTTCACATCGTGGGCTACCTACCGTCTGTGATTGGTTCTCCGCGATTTCCTTCGGCCTAACTTCCCTCTTGTTCCTTCACCCTGGCCGGCTACTTCCTTCGGCGTCCTTCAACGCTCTGGCCAGCAGCATCTCTGCTGCCGTAAAACTGACTTACCTTACGGCATTTTTGACGTGACCGCCGTGTTCCTCGTCAAAAACTGACCCAATTTGACCCTTCCATCGCTCGATTTGGTTATATTGACTGGGAGTTATCTTTCTCCACGTAAACTTACACACTCTGGCCAGCAGCACCTGAACTGCGGGAAAACTGGCTTACTGTACGACGTTTTTGACATTACCTGCTGGACTTCGGGTTTAGGCTTAGTTATTATGGGCTCTGACTAGCCCCTAGCCTGACCCTGCTTCCGTATCGTGTCCGTGACATCCTGGCACTGTACTGTACAGTAGTACAGTACAGTAGTATAGTCATTGTTTCATTGTCTGGGTTTCCGAGAGCATAAAGCCTCGGCCAGACACTAGTTATGTGATTATCAGTTTGATTCTCAGCGAGCTTAGCCGGACAGCGGATCTGTCTTTCTCGCAGGTTATGGCCCGCACCGGCTTTCCGGTGATTCTGATGATGGCGCAGCGCCTTGCTGTTGCCATGTTCGGCTAAGTAGGACGTAGGAGGGGTTGAGCGCCCACTTGGGCGGTGGTGTATCATTCTCGCGGTATGGCCTTTTGACATGGCAGTGATGGCGGCACGCGTTGTGCTCGCCTTCGCTGCGCAGGAGATCAGTTTGTGACGGATTGTTTTTGTTTTACGGCAGTATCGTCGCAGCGAGAGTTGATCTGCATCGTGCGCCACTGGCCCTGGCGAGGACGCTCCACACGTTGTGCATTTTGGCCGCTCTCAATCTTCCGCTTACGACCTGTAATTTTCGAACTGTTCTGCTGAAACTTCTACAAAGTATCTGGCCGCTGTGACAATTTTACACCACCACCCTGCTTAGCTCGACCTTTCCCCTGTCTCTCTATCATGGTTACCACAGCAAATAGAATGACGCGGTCTCGCGTCCGTAGATTAGAAACGACTTTTGATGACGTGGGTGCGCAGCACGCTGCTACACCGCACACACCGCAGCTGCCAGCTCCGTCCACCGCAGCTGCGAGAGAGGTTCTTGACAAATGTCAGCAGCTTGCTCGCGAAAGTTTTGACAGGAGGGTTGCCATCAAGATCGTTGCCACGAAAATTCTCGGGGACAAATCATAACGCTTCGCTGGAACGGAAACCGACGCAGTCGACATTTTTTCGCAGCTCATGCATGAGTTGCGCAGGCAATTCCTGCTCCAGTCACAAGCACTTGCTCCCCTCTTTGACCTGACTGACATGACTGTTGCGGCTAGGCATGAGGGCAACGAGTTGCTGCTTTCGGCTCTGACGTTTCTGGCTCGCCCTGGCTCGCCTGCTCGTGACTGGCTTGAGGCCTCTGGGTCTGACGTTCCTGGAGATGGCAAGCGTGCTGCCCTTGAGGTGGTACGCATGCTCCAGGAACGCTCAGAGCCCTTTGACTCTTTTGAGTCGCTGCTGGCGGTTCGCATCCCCAGCAGCGAAGATCCTGACCGTGAAATCCGTGAGTTCAATGGCCTGTTGCGGGACGTTCAGCGTTCCCACAACTTGCCAGAGGACGCGGTGAACCGGCAGTTTCTCAAGGCTCTCGGCGACTCGGCATTGTACCGTGACTTGGCTAATTCTCTGGCTCGGGCTGACCAGCGGCAGGGCGTGTCTCTCTTGACTATTCAGGCTCGTGTGCGGGAGCAGTTCCGCCACGGCCTGAAAGTCTCTGACACCCGTGTCTCTGCTCTGTCATTCGGCGATGGCGCGTCTGACCTGGCTGCGGCGTTGTCCAGTCTGCAGAAGCAGCTGGAGCGCATGCAGCAGGACATTCGTGACCTGAAGCGGCAGAAGCGGGAAGGGGCACCGCCTGCGGGCAAGCACCTTACCCGCTCTGCTGCTAAGCATCATCGTGCTGGTGTTAAGCCGCATGGCACCGCCCCTCCTGTCTCGTTTGGCAAGAAGAGCGGTGCCTTCGTGCCTCACTGCAGAAATGCGGAGTGTGCACAGAGTGGTTTGAAACACTGGCATGCTGAATGCCCCAATGGCGGTCCTCAGTCTGCCCACTACTGTGGTGCGGTTGAGAACTATGAGACTGACTGCCTGGCTGTTCGTTTCCAGCGTTTCTATGACGCTGGGGATGAACATGCCTTCGAGTCGCTCTGCACGATGGAGGGTCGCCCAGAGGTGGTCGAGCTGTCGGCACATTCTTTTGTGACGGCTGAGCCCACATCTCTGCGGCACTTTCAGGATGCGGCGGCTTCCGCTCAGGATGCGGCAGCTGACGAGGACGGCATGGCTCAGTTTGGTCTGGCCACATTCCACTCGGGTGCACGGGGCTCGATTCCGCCACCGCCTGCGGTTCGGCATCCCTCTGCACTCGTGGCTGGTGGTGTGCCTGCGGCTCGTGACCCGCCAGTGGTTATCCCTGGCTCTCTCGGCTTGCCTGGCTCTGTCCCGTCACTCCAGCTCGGCGACTCCGCACCGGCTCCGCTGTTTGCTGGCATGAGGATTGAGGCTTCTGACATTGGCTCTGAGGTCTCTGACAGTGACCAAGGCTCTGGCAATGACTCTGACGGCGGGCAGCAAGTGGCTTTTGGCTCCTTCGGCACTCTTGGGCATGGCTCTGACTCTGACCCTGCCGACAGGGGAGCATCGACAGTGAGCAGTCTGACTCCAGTGTGCCGTCCGCGGACTCCGCCGGGCTTTCTCCGATGTGCGTTGATGTCTTCGGTGCTTTGCTGTTCTCTGCTGGCTAGCGCTACGGCATCTCTGGTTGCCGTGGGCGGTGGTGACAGGGGCCTGGTTGAGCCCGGAGCCACCGTCCGTCGGTTTGCTGGAGGTTTCTCTGCTTCGATTCCACCACTTGGTGCTGCGGGCATCCGTGATTGGCCGCCAGATGATCGAGTTCTTCTGTCTCCTTCTTCAATGCTCAAACCGCCGTGGGACTCTGCTTGTCTCAGTTCTTCAGTTGCTTTACTTTATGCTGTGGATCCGCCTTGCCCACTTGGGTCTGGGGTAGGCTATTTAATTTAGAATATTTTTTCATAATCTTAGAATAACCCATTTTCATCGTTAATTTAGAATAAGTTTTCTTTATGTCATCCGGCTATGACCGGTGCATGCATCCATGACGCTGTACTGTACCTGTTGAGCTATCCCCATGCCATGCGAAATATTACACTGAAGAGTTGTCTTGCCGTGATGTCCATATGTCCGAATGGAACCAAAAACCGTTCGATTTTAATCGAACGGTTTTTGGTTCCATTCGGAAAGATTCACGGCCGTGAATCTAAAAGTCACGGCCGTGAATAACGACTCTTTCCCCGTAATGACTTTTATTATTTGCCATCTTTGCCACAATAGACACTCACGGCGTGTTGTGCTTGAAAAACAGTAAGTAACTTGAAGCCTTGAGCTTCAAGTTACTGAAAGATATGTATCTTGGCAGTATGTGTGCCAAGTTTCGTGCTCTAGGACGCACGGGAAGCCCTCGGCTGTTTGGCATCTTTGGGTTTGGGTGTCACGTTCGAACCCAAACCCAAAACATCTGCCTTAGAAATAAATTGCGCGTTTCGCGCACAAGTAACTTATTACAACGGCGCCCACCATTATCACAAGCGAGACAAACCTTCTTAAAGCTTTTTGGAGGCTTCCTCATGATGGCACCAGCGGGAACGAGAGCGTTTGACCTGTGTGCACATTATTTGAACACGAGTCGTGAAAAGGACCACCGGTCATAGCCGGATGACATCAAGAAAACTTATTCTAAATTAACGATGGAAACGGGTTATTCTAAAATTATGAAAACTTATTCTATATTAATTATTTTTCCTGGGTCTGGTGGTGCGCTCAATTTGAAACGGGCAGCTTACAATTCACTTCGGGGTTCTTCCGTGCTTGCATCCCGACCGCTGAACTCAGCTCTGCTGACCAGCCTCAGAGTGGCTGAGTTTACTTCGATTGCCCTGGCAGCTTGATTAGCTTTAGCCCAGTAGTGGGATGACCGGGTCAAGACCCCGGCACCCAGCTAGAAGTGATCGGTTTCCACCGAAGTGAATGTTAGGTGTTTGTTTCTTATCTCGTGGCTGTATTATTCTGTACCTGCCTTGCTAGGTAGTCACACCCACGGGTGGTGTGCTGGACTTCGGGATTAGGCTTAGTTATTATGGGCTCTGACTAGCCCCTAGCCTGACCCTGCTTCCGTATCGTGTCCGTGACATCCTAGCACTGTACTGTACAGTAGTACAGTACAGTAGTACAGTCTTGCTTCACTGTCTGGGTTTCCGAGAGCATAAAGCCTCGGCTAGACACTGTTTATGTGATTATCAGTTTGATGCTCAGCGAGCTTAGCCGGACAGCGGATCTGTCTTCCTCGCATTACCTCCGTTTTCCTCGTCAGATTCTACCCCCAGTGTCTACACTGGGACATATCCGGACTCGTTGAGACCGTAGTGCGTGCGGTGCCGTCGGGGATGAGACCGCTCTCCGAATCGTCCCATCGAGCCCGGTTCACTCCGATACCGCCCTTCGGGCGGTACCGTCGGTCCCAAGACCGCCCTTCGGGCGGTCTCATCGGTTCCGGTTTGGCATGATACCGCCCTGCGGGTGGTGCCATCGGTTTCGGTCCAGCTCGGCTCTGACCCTCATTCCGGCTCGTCGGTTCTCATAGTCTTTTTCGATACGTTTCAATCCAGGCGAAAATTCTGATTGTACTGAAAACTGACCGTACGTTCGATAGCTTGAAATGACGGCATTGTACTCCTCTACACGTGACATAAAATTACGGGACGATTGGATAAGTGACGCGTATGTTATGGCCCGATCAGCAAACCCTATCATTATGGCGACATATGTCGCACGTTTCCCTGAAAATTCCGATTGTACTGAAAACTGACCGCATGCCCACGTTCGATAGCTTGAAATGACAGCATTGCACTCCTCTACACGTGACACAAAATTACGGGACGATTGGATAAGTGACGCGTATGTCATGGCCCGATCAGCAAACCCTATCATCATGGCGACATAAAATATTTCAATTCGGCGAAACCGGTTCCACTGTGCGTGACACGCGAATCCAATAGCCCGGATGGCTTTCTTCAAGAGCTGCGTCCTGCACTACTTGAAATCTGATCGCGTCATGCTTGGTTAACCTCGAGCCCGATCCGAAGTCGCGATTTTTTGAAAACTCAACAGCAACACAATCGAACGATAGCTTTCTCTCAGCCGCGGTCATTTCGTTGAACCAACCGCCGGGGATTTTGATTTCGACGCCTAGCTCCAATTGTTATTTTCCATCATACTGCACAATAAAGTGGTCGAGCAATACTAGTGTTCTATCACCTGCTGTTTTTTTCTTTACCATATTTGTGACTATATGATACCTACAGTACGGCTGTTATTCGCTCACTGAGAGGAGCCCTTACAGTCCTTGAAAAACATTTTGTGAGAGTGAGAGAGCCCAAGTTTCGTCTCAAGAGTCCACTTGTCACGATTACAACGTTCAGCGTGGGAGCGGGCACCACAACCAGCCGAACTGACGAGTCGACCCGTCGGTTCCGATACACGATGAGACGGACTCGATATTTTTTGGCATCGACGGTGCTGGGACACGATGAGACCGTGATATCTCTAGGCCCGTCGGGTCCGAGACCGTAGCTAGTTCAGTATCGATGGTACTGGGACGTGGTGAGACCGCGTATTATTTGGGTCCGTCAGTTCCGGTACACGATGAGACCGTCCAAAAAATCATACCGTCGGGGATGGGACCGTGGGGGTCCGTGCGTACCGGATCCGAATCCGATCCCGAACCGGTACCAGTGTCGACACTGTCTACCCCGATTTGACTTCTCCATCGCTTGATTTGGTTAATTTTTCCAGGAGTTACCTTTACGCCACGAAACCCTATCGACGCGCCTTCCAGATTTTGCAGCCACAGGGATCATGACCTCGCGGCACCAGCGTACGCGTATGGTCGCAGTTCGGTCTGCCCTGGACTCGCTTCGACGACAACATCTTCCCTTTGACTATGGTTTGGTGGTGCCTGGTGGTGCTTACACACCAAGCACCAAACTCCAGTCCATCGCGTTCGCCATCAACAACGAGTGCTTTGACTCCTTCGACTTCGTCCCTCCACTCCCTTCGCCCTCGCCTTGCACGTTGCACCCCACCTGTTCACCATCTAGTGGTGTGTGGCGATGTTGCCACGCCCACTTCGCCCCTCACCATCGTTCCTTTCGAGCCATTCCCAATGCGCTCAATCGCGTTCCCTTACCGCATTTTTCACCTTCCACCTCCCCACCCCCTTCTCATCGACGCATTCGCTCTGGTGGTGCCAGGCTACTTTTGGCTTTGGCACCGCACAGGAGTTGGTTAATTTATCGCCTGGATGCCCCTCGACATCTTCGAGAACACCGCCGCCACCACTCAGTGAAAGCACGATCACATCGCAACCAACTGCAACCAACCAATTCTAGACTTAGCCACTGCTGGATGTGACACACCGACAGTATAGACTGTCACCTGTCACTTCCTATAGTAGGCTGGGTGACCGTCACCAGTAGACGGGAAACACCCGTTAGTATTTATGTGTACCTCTTTTATCAATCTGAGACTTTTTACCGTTCTGATATCGAAACCCTTAACTCAGGGTTTATTCTCCGTTATCCGATATATACACCCGACTATATATCTGACAGGTTTGGCCCCACTTACGTTTTATTTAGCCACTGCGACACCGCCAGTATGATTGGCTAAAGCCAGACGCTTGGGATGGAGTGAGGCGCTCCGCGCGTGGAAGTGCCGGCAGTCGCGGGTATGGCCTAAGTTTTGTGGGTTGATTTACGGCTGGCTGTAGGCCTTTGAAGACGTCTTTTCTGCGGGATTTAACGTTGGATTGGTTTACGCATCCTGGTTGGTCACCACACCGTTTCGTATCGGCCGCCATCTACCACACGACTTCTCGAAATTTCTGCTCTCTCACGGCAGCCGTATCGACGACCCACCACATTTCTTGGCCGCCCAAGACTACCGCATTTTTTCCCACGTCTTCTTGCCTCACTCCACCCCTGTAGTCTTCTTCATCATGGTTGCTTCTACTAGATCAACGGCTAGCATGGCGCATCGCCGCCGCACATTAAGTACGATCTTTGACTCCGTTGCTGCCAGGCATGCCAACACGCCCGCGACCCCGACAGCGGCACAGCCGGCCGCTAATTCGGCGGGTGCTACATTTCTAGCATCGGTGCGCACCTTACAGCGGGAGCACTTCGACATGAAGGTGGCGAAGCACGTCCAGCGCAAGTTGTTCGACGGCAAAGAGGGGAGATTTTCCGGTGCGGAGCCCCACGCGGCGGCCATCTTCACGAGGATGGTCTCTGCCCTGCAGGCAGCATTCGTCACTGAGGACACCGGTTTCCTCCCACTCTTCACGCTGGACGACGCTACTTTGGCCGTCCGCGTGGAGGCCAACAATTTATTGTTCTCCACGATCGAGCTGCTGATCGACCCCTCGTCGCCCGCAGCGGACTGGTTGGACTCGTCCAGCGCCAGCTTCCCAGCAGACGGTAAGCGTGTCCTACTCGAGTTCGCCCGTCGGATGATCCCGGTCGGGGACCCCTTCCAGGGGCAAGCGGACATGTTTGCCGTCCGCATCGTTGCGGGCGTGGACCCTCATGGACCCATTGAGGACTTCAACGCCGCGCTCAAAGCTGCTAGGACCAGGTCGACGCTCCAGGACGAGGACGTGAAGTCCCTTTTCATCAAAGCCCTCGACGCCACCTTCTACCAGCCGGTGGTGTCCCGTTTGCTCCTTCACGACCAACGAGCCGCCCACGACCTACTCACCATTCAGCAGTGGGTGCGGGAGTGCTACGGCGAGCACGTGCGGGCGGGCACCGCCACCGCATCCGCACACCGGTACTCCCACGGCACGCACTTCATGGAGAAGGGCGTCGATGAGTCGGGTGCGGCGGGTGAGATCGCGGACTTGCGGACCATGGTGCTCGACTTGAAGAGGCAGTTGGCCACCTTCCTAGTCACCGCCGAATCCGAATCGTCTCCGCGGGGGTTTACCCCTCGCGCGGACAAACCGGACCGCCGGGTCAAGACCCGTTTCGCAGCCTCGCCCCTCCCCAAAGGGGGGAATTGGTCTCAGTCCGTCTCGCGGAAGGTGGCCTTCCACCGCGACAGCGGTGCGGCGATCCCGTACTGCCAAAATCAGGTGTGTGCTAAGGGGAAGGCGAGGCATTGGCACAGGGACTGCCCAAACGGGGGCAGGACCGGACTCTCGGCCTTCGCCTTCGCCTTCGCCGAGGAGGCCGAGAACTCCGTGTTGGCCGCGAGGTTCCAACACGCCATCGACAACGGCGACCCCGTGGAATTCGACGCCCTCTGCATGCTTGCGGGCGGGAAGCCGGAGGTCTTCACCGATCTCTCCGCGTGCTCGTTCTGCGAGGAGGACGGTGAGGTCCTCGTGTCCGCCGTCGCCGAGTTCTCTGCGATGGCGCACGCGGCTGGAGCTTCCACGTTCAACATCAACACCTTCACTGCCGACGTGCCGGTGGTGTCGGAGCCGTCCGCACACTCCCCGCCTGCGTCGGTTGAGTCCGAAGGGGATTGGACCGGTCCGCCAAACCCCTTCTGCCCTCCCGTCACCCGCACGTTTGCCGACTTCATTGAGGGCACGGGGATTGCATTGGTGCCCGACGAACCGGCCCCGAGCATGAATTTGCTCTCCGCGGTTGGGGAGACGGAACGCGTGATCGACTACAAGCCTGCGTCTTGCGCTACGAGCGACGATGACGACGAAGATGCCTCGGTGACACCGCCGCGGCCACGCTACGGCTGCGGGAACGGCATTCCGAGGTTCGCGAGATCTCTACTCACTTCCTCCTTGGTGTGCGCGCTCTTTGTAATCTGTGCCGCCGCCGCACCGCACGCCGTTGCCGGTGTCGGTGGTGCCGATGCGCACACATGCACGGCTCCACCGGTCGGTGGTGCTACGTGGACTACCTCGGCGATCCCGGCTACGGAGGCTTCGCCGACTGACATGGTTCATGGCGTGCCGTGTGCTATCCCACCTCGTCGCCAACGGCGGGAGCAGAGACGGCAGGGCCTCTACATGGCTCCGATGCCGTGGCATCCCGGGCCGCCACCGCCTGCCGAGTTGTTTGTGGACGGCCCTCCGCTGTCGCCGGCTTCGTCTTCAGATGACGAGGCTCCACCGTCGGGCGGCACTTGGCAGCATCCCGGTGCGGTGCAGCCTCCCGTGATCGAGAACTCGTCAATTTCTTCTACGAATGATTCATCACCGGCCCCGGGGGCCGGCAACTGCTTCACAGTCACGCTGCTCCGAGCCGGGCAGACAGCTCCGAAGACCACTAGTGGCTAGAATTATTCACGCCGTGCCTGCCTGGGAGTTAGCTTTAGTATAGCCTCCTAGATGTGCAGAAGGGCTCTCTACATTTGAGCTGTGTTTAGGGTTTTAGCAAAGTAACAGCAGTATCTGACAATCTTGCTGTGACCTGGGACCGCCCTGACCAAGAGTACTACAGTTTCCTCCTGAAGTTAAGTAGGGAGTTTGTTTGCTTCGTTCACTACTAGCTCCGGTCACCACCCTAGGTGGTGTGCTGGATGTGACACACCGACAGTCAAAACTGTCACTTGTCACTTCCTATAGTAGGCTGGGTGACCGTCACCAGTAGACGGGAAACACCCGTTAGTATTTATGTGTACCTCTTTTATCAATCTGAGACTTTTTACCGTTCTGATATCGAAACCCTTAACTCAGGGTTTATTCTCCGTTATCCGATATATACACCCGACTATATATCTGACAGCCACATCTCACTTGCAGAGTAGCGCCACATCTTCCCGATTGTTAGCTGGACTGAAATGGTCCGTTGGACTCTGACTTAAAGTGACATTGGGTTTAGGTTTTAGGGTTTGCTTGCTCTGGGATGGCCACTCACACCTTCGGGGTGAGGTGGTGTCACGGGGAAGCCGATTTCCCCCCCACTGTATGGGGGCCTGCTTCTCCTTGCTTCACCCCTCACTGTGTGTGGCATGTGTCACCCGTGACCGTGCCCGCGTACCGTTAGCCTTGCTGGTTAGACAGTCCGTGATGATGTCTAACCAGTTTTATGCTATCACATTCCGAGCACCTGACATTGTGTTTTCTCTGACTGGATTGTATATATATATATATATA
>LGRX02005404.1:0-47750 GCA_001247695.2 Cymbomonas tetramitiformis
GGATTGGGGTAACCCGGGTACAGCTCCTCCCAGGGGTGGGCGTTCCAGTCGGATGGCGACCAGTGAGGGGGGCAGGGGGCCCACATGGAGGGAGGTGCTGGGGATGGGGACAGGTGCCAGTAGGGACTCAGGTTGTAGTCCGGTGATGGGGGAACTGAGACCTGAGTGGGGGATTGAGGGTGAACGGGAATGGGGTGGTACACCGGTACCGCCTGATCACCAGAGCTGGCGGGTGACGAGGCCCGGGAAGTCTCGTAGGAGGGGATGTCCGAATCGACCAGGAGCTGCGGCTGCTCTTCCGGGACTGGGGACAAGGGCCTGTTCAGCTCCCTTTCCAGAGCCGCTACGAGGTTGCTGGGGGGCGCGGACTGCACCTCCTGCGCGTCGGGGGCGGCGGAGGCGGAGACTGCACCGGAGCTCTCGGCGGAGGTGGAAACCGTAGCACCGGCGCTGGCGACGCCGCTGTTCACCGGGGAGTTGTCCAGTGGAACTCCCAATTCTGCTGACGAGGGGCGGAAGCGGCGCTGCATGCATGCGCTTCTGCGTCTGGGGAGACCTCACCGTGGTGGCCTGGGAGTCCATAGTAGGGGGTGTATGGTGGGGTTCTCCACGATCCAGTCCGCTGAAGGTGACGCGGAGCCGGGGTCGGCCCGGCTGTCCTACTGCCGGGGTGTCCTGCCGCACCAATCGCGGGGACCCCGGGCGGCGTCCAGGCGTTCGCGGGTTGCCGTTGAGCGCCTTCAGGGGTCGCAGGGGTAGCCCGCTAGGCAGTAGCGGCGGTGCAGACAGTAAGAGAGGTCCGCTAGGGACGGGGGTCCCGCCGGTCATCGCGCCGTACTGGGGGGGCGTGTTCTCGCCGGCCACGGTCCATGGGCCAGTGGGTGACCCCACATGAGGCGGCGGAGAAACCCATGCAGCTGGCGGTAGCGAGGCGGCAGACCCGGGAGTCGTGAAGGAGGATGAGTTCCCAGTGGCCGTGATGACGGAGGCCGGCTCGTAGCTGACATCGAGGCTGCCAGAGTCCTCGGGTTGAGCAGAATGGGGTGAATGAGGTCCAGAATACATGTTGGGTAAGGCTGAGTATCCACCACCCATTCCACCGCAGTTCAGGTTTGCGTGTTAAGGCTGCCTGGTTGCCACATGGGAGTTGCTGACGGGCCAAGGGGGCTCAACCTGTTCATTGGGGCTGGCTGGGACCCCCGAACCTACTCCAGAGGTCCTAGCTTCAAAGATGCCCAAATGCCAGGCCTCAAACTCATGGGGGTGGGTTCAGGCTCTGGAGACCCTGACTTTTCTTCGTTATCCCGTGACAGGGTCGATCGGGAGCTTCAGGGGGTTTCAGGGGTCAGTTGAGCAGGCAAACTATGGTGGAGCCATGTGATTATCATCCTAAATGGGTGGGTTGGAGTTCAGGAACTCCTGGGGGCTACCCTGGACCCGCACGCGAGGGCCAGAATTCAGGGTTTGGCTGCGCGGCAGGTGGGGCTTGGGTGCCCGGGCGTGACAGGCCCTTTGGGGGGTCAAATCTGGGGCAAGTGGTCCATTTTTGCTTCCAGTCCATCCCTACGGTCCTAAAGGCCTTGTCTGACCCGGGGGTAAAGGGGCCGGAGTCCTGTGGTTCAGTAGGTGGGGCTCCAATCGCGAAAATTTGCCTGATTTGGCCCAATTCGGGCAATTTGACCATGTGGGGGGGTATCAGGGGGGTACTAGGGGGGGTCCCCTGAGTCGGGTGAGTGGTGTTCCTGACTCACAAGGGTCCCAAAGGTCAGATGGGAGCTTGGGGTCCAATTTGGAGATCCTTCAAAAATCCATTTTCTGAGGCGGGTAACTCATTTTGTCTAAGTATGGGAAATTTAGAGTTTGGAAGGGGGGCCTCTGTTGGGGACCCATGGGCGGGGTCCCAGACCGGGCTGAGTGAAGATCTTAACTCAGGAGGGCCCCAGGGCTCTGCCAGAGGGGTGGGGATGGTGCCGGGACCAACTTGGATTTTCGCCCCTGGGGTGGGGTAGGCGTTTCTGGGGCTCAATTTGCCCATTTGGGGGCGTTTTGGGGCCTTAGAAGGCTTATTTGAGGGGTTGTGGCTGCTTCCTCTGGTCGTTCCCGGGGGAGTGGAGGGCCAACCCTGACAGAAGAAGGTCCCTGGAGGTCCGGAAAAGGGTGGGGGTTGGTTGGGAAGGAGTTAGGAGGGGTCCCATGAGGGTCCCGGATGGCCAAAAACGCCATTTGGGGGAGTTTTGGGCCATTTTGGGCCTTTTTGGGGGTCTGTACCGGCCTTTCCTGCAAACATGGGAAGTTCATCTTAACAGACGAAGTCCCTAGGGGCCCGGGGAAGAGGTCAGGAAGGTTGGTGGACCTTCAAGGGGTATGGTTCTGAGGGTCCTGGGGGGTCAAAAACGCTGTTTTGGGGTCTCTGGGGCTGTTTTTGGCCGTTTTTGGCTGCTGTTGCCGGTCCCTCCCTTAACATGGCTTTTACATCTTGAAGTCCAACTTCTCCTCTGGGTCCCCCGAGGGTGCGGAAACGGTTGGGGGCCGCTAAAGTGGGCGTATGAAGAGCCCGGGGACGGTCAAACAAGCCAAAAAGTCAGTATTTTGACTGTTTTGGGCTGTTTTGGGCTGTTTTGGGGGGGTTTCCACGGGGTTCCCAAACAACATCTTGAGTACCCAACCACCGAAAGGCGTCCCTAAGGCTTCTGACGAGTCGGGGGAACGGTCCTGAGGGGGTCCAGAAGCATAACGGGGGTCACTATGGTCACCAAAATGCGTCAAAAACGCAGTTTCTGCCAGTTTTGACCAGTTTTGAAGGCTTGGGCCGGGGGTCCAAGTGAACATCTTAACTCCCAAAGCTCAGAGCGCGTGCCCAGAGGTCCCCAGGGAACGCGCAAACACTTGGTGGTCGCTGGGGAACGTCATATTGGAGCTGTAACTGGTCCAAAGTTGGCTAAAAATACATAAAAAGGCGTTTTGGGCGCTTTTGGGCTGTTTTTTGGCTAAGCCCAAGTAAGATCTTGCACCCCAACTTCCGGGATGTACTTTGGTGCGCACTTCGGGAGGCCGGTTTTTGCTCTAGGAACGTGGGGGACCATGTCGGCAACATATATGTGGGCAGGGAAGGCGTGAAAAATGGGCCAAAAGTCAGAATTTCGCCGGGCTTGACCTTGTTTTTGGTGACGAAAAGCAGAGGTCGTTCTCCCCTCCTTAAACGGGAAGCGGGCGAAGTCGCAGGTCGCGGAAAGAGAAGACTGTCGCAGGGAACGAAAGTCTCACTGATGATACCAAGTTGTTTTAGGGTTTTAGGGTTTTAGGGTTATTTCGTCATATCGGAACGGGCTAAATGCAAAATTTCATTCTATAAACTGGTAGTCACGTGACGACTGACGACTCTGGACGACTAACGACTAAAAAGATGTTGACCATTTTATAGATCCACACTGAGATTCAGAGGCAAGTGAGATGTAACATGGTGAACGCCCAAAAAAAACACACAATAGTCAACGAAGGGTTCAGGGCTTAAGCCTTGCGTCCCTGTTCTGAATATGCTGCAGTGAGCCGATCTTCATGATATCATTTCGAAGTTATAAGACCTGTAACTTCGAAATTAGATTATTCATAGAGATATTCGTGACATATTTTTCGGGGAAGATGATGAACGCGTAGGTCAAGATCGCCGCACGCGTTCATCATGGTACCGCAAAACACGGGGAAAATGGAAAGAAAATATTAGCAGTCGCGACCTTAAGCGTGTTTAAACAACTTGAAACTCGCTACAACACTTCATATATACAAAATAAGTTTTGTAGCGAGCTTCATGCCCCGTCTTGATCATCCGCGTAGAAGCACAGAGGCCCAAAACGCGCTTCAAGTCTCGCATTTTACACTTTCTTCGCGGCTCGCTTACATCCGCGAATACGGATGTAATCAAGCTAAACGCGCCTTCATCATACAGATTGAACTTAAGTTAACTTTGCGTGGAAAATTAGCTGAAATTAGTCCCTGAACGCACCGGTGGAGAATCGTTGGATGCGGTAAGGGTACCTCGGCATTCCGCGAGAATCCTAAAACGCGAGGCGCAGCATGTTTCGCTGCGTTTCGAGTATCAAACGAAGCGTATATATCACTGTAAAATGATATTTCAAATATTTTGGTGCTTGATTTGAGAAGTGAAGAGTAAATGCTGAATATCATGAACGGGCAGCAGCCGCACGCATACTTAAAGGCCTTCTGTCGATAACTTATCGGTAACTTTATCGATATGCTCGGACGCCCATCGAGCGTTGGTTTTTCTTTTTTCGACGAATCATCGATAAAATCGTCGATAACTGTCGGTGCTACTTACAATTCGCGACCGTACTTGGTGTTTCGTGTCGAACAGCGATAACTATATGCGTGACGCGGTAGTTCCGAGTTGTGATGTTCCATGTTATTTATGTATCATGGTCATGTCATGCCATGTCACCGCAAACTTGAAACTCTACTGTGTCACTTCACGCGTAATCGGTGATGACAGTAAATCTATGACGGTAACCGATTAAACGATTTCGCGATCTCGCAGATCTCTCGCGACTCGCGTTTTCAGTTCGTTCGCGTTTCAGGTCGTTTCAAGCCCAGAGAGGCTTTCTTTCTTTCTTTCTTTCTTTCTTTTTTAATATAAATAAAACCAGTCCACCACGATGCCTCCCGAAGCGATGTTCGATGCCACGGAATCCCAACAACATACTCAAGGGTTGTAGGCGACCGCAAGACCTCATTCAACCATATCCGCCCCCTTGAACCCGAATCACGTATATCGCGCTCGTGTCACTATCGTGGAGCACCTAGCGACTATACATGAACCCTCCTGACCTACGACGAGCGGCACCAAAATGAACTCTCACATTGCAAAGTCGTCAAAATCTCGAATGGATTGCCACCCCATCACCAAAATTTGAGTCAAACGCACCCAACACTCGTGGGAGATTTTCACGGATTTTTGAAAGTGCGATTTCGCCCCCTTCCTTTTCTCGAATCATTCAATGGACCCGAAATTTTGGTTTCACACTAGAAAATACGTATTTGATCATCCCCCCGCATATCTCCTAGACCGTTATCAAAATTTCGAAGTTTAGGTGTGGCCTTGATAACCTCGGCGAACCCCCCTCGGACCCCGCTGCAATTTGGGCAACGTAACCGACTAGCACAGGGATGCAACCGTAATCAATGTTCGCCCAACACTATATTCTATCATTCACCTGCGCCTTTCTATCATTCAGCGCACTTTATTCTATCATTCACTCAGCGCTCAGCCTGAAATCGCACACCCCCTGTGGCTACCCCCTGAGTGCACCCCACCCTTGCAGGCGGGTTTCGATGCCAACCGACCCATGGCGTTATACAAGGTCAAACACATCCCAATGGATCTATATTACCACCCATGACCTCATCTCGCCATTCCCACTCACCTTTCACCCAGCCGCCCCACGCCACCCTCCCACTCAGCGCTCAGCCTGAAATTGCACACTCCCTGTGGCTACCCCCTGAGTGCACCCCACCCTTGCAGGCGGGTTTCGATGCCAACCGACCCATGGCGTCAATACAAGGTCAAACACATCCCAATGGATGTATATTACCACCCATGACCTCATCTCGCCATTCCCACTCACCTTTCACCCAGCCGCCCCACGCCACCCCCCCACTCAGCGCTCAGCCTGAAACCACGATCGTGGGAGATTCTCACGAATTTTTGAAAGCGTGCGATTTCGCCCCCTTCCTTTTCTCGAATCATTCAATGGACCCCAAATTAAGGTTCCACGCTAAAAATTACGTATAGGACCACCCCCCCCGCACTTCTCCTAGACCGTTATCAAAATTTCGAAGTTTAGGTGTGGCCTTGATAACAAGCATGAGCTCCACAAATTTCACTACCTCACCCTGCCTTCACCCCCCTTCGCTTCCGCTCCCCTTGCGACCTCAACCCTTTATCGTATGGGCAAATGAAGTTGATATTCAGATTCCACGCTAAAAAATAGTTAAAATATGTCAACATCACCTCGCTCGACTCAAATTCAACGACTGTTCTGATCCCCTTCCGTCGCACCTGCCCGAGATAGCCAAGTCCTCATTTCGCACCCCTCAGCCCCGCAGGGAAGCTCGGACTCCCCCACGCATTTGACCACCCAACCCGAGTGCAATCCACCCCCCACCTTATATATCACTCGTACATGACCCAATGCATCTTAGGGAATCGATGGTACCCACCCTAACGAAGAACACATCGCCACTCAGTGCTGATTCCACAGGGTACTATCTTCCCCATCATATGATGGGGAAGTCATCATGCTTGTTATGAGGAAATCTAAAAACAAGCTTGAAGCCTTTATCAAACCATCTTTTTTGGTTTTTAGGTGACAACGGAAGGATCCATGTTCCTGAAAATTCAGGAACGGTGTTAGCCGCTTTGTGGCCCATTTCCAAGGTGGTCATTACTGCCGATGATTTCCCTTTATCTTTACCATCGAAAGGGGGATTTCCGTAAACAATTCTGCCAATGCCGGTAATCGGGTCGACGTAGGCATCCCAAGCGAGACCATCAAAGCCAATTTTTCCTTGATGACAGAAAGGCCTGAGAGCTTTTTTCATTCTTGCGGTGGGTATACATCTCCTTGAGTGAATTCTAGGGTGGGCGTTTAGTGGGTTAGAAAAGAGTTCGCATCCATTTTTGTCTAAGTTTCTGTCATCAACCAAAATATCTAAGAGGCATCTTCTTATTGCGTAGCAGTTTTTAGGATCGCCCGATTCAAATTTGCATGCATTGAGTGCTTCATGAATGTCATGAGCCCGATTTGAGTACTCCTCAAGTGAACATGGAACTGCTTTGTCGGAAAGACGGTGCCATGCCAAAAGTTTCCAAAACTCTTTCCTTTGGACATATTGGAGTTCGGGGTATTTAACTGTTCCTGTGTCGGGATCAGTTTCCGGTTTGGCGGACACAGCAATGGTATTCTTTTTTGAATTTGATGGTCGATACATGCTAGCTTCCGGAAGAGCGTGTAGATATAACTCATCATTCATTTCCTGTCTTAGGTCAGCAAGGGGGAAAAGTTTCGATGGGTGTGTTGTGATATATGTTGTACCTTTACCAGGGTTAAGGAGCTTGGGATCACCTGAGATTTCTTCAGCAATGATTTTTCTCAGCTCAGCATCCTGAGTAGCTCTAAGGTCATTCAAACTATTGTTGTGTCCTGGACATTCAAGTTGAATGTGTTCAAAGGTGCATTTCGTATTCGTTTGGCAGTATGGGCAGATTTCTGTTTCGGTTTTCCCCAACTTAAATGAACGTGCTGGAGAAGCTTGAAGACCTAGGAGTTCTCTGCTTCTAGAGGCGGTGAAGGTTTTGGGTGCGATTTTAGAAATGTCTCTAGTGGGGGCGGTGTTGTTCTCATTTAGCATTCTCAAGTACTTTCCTTGGGACTGTAAATTTTTCCAGTTATGATAGTGTGAAAGCCGTTGAATTCTTCTGATGTGACTACGAGTATCACCTAAGATGGGAACTTCGAAAAAGAACAATGAGAAAGGTAATTCCTCCGCAGGATCGTATCGAGATATGTTTGAGCAGCCCCCTCTGAATGAGGCTCTTTTGGCAGTCCGGTCCACTCTGTCGTGGATTTTGTCATTATTGTGACCTCTTATCCATTTAAGGATAATTTTACTGTGATCCCCTTCACTGTAGAAGCCAAGTTCTTCTAGGAGCAAGCGGACTGCCTGCACATCTCTGCGGTTGGCTTCACGGAGTTTGTCACGGACACTCATGGATCTGCCATCCTTTGTTACAGCAGAAATTGCTGCCATGGAGTCAATAGCATGCACCATTGGAGTCATGGATCTGAGTAGCTTCTCCTTTTGTTCTGTGAGTAGAAATCGCAGTCCCGCAATCTCAGCAGATGTGCTACTGGGGTTCTGAATATCTTCCTCTATAGAAAGCCCCGGTGCAGTAAAGGTTCTTGAAGGAGGGATATTCATCTTACGAACTAATGGCATTCCATTGTCAAAGTTTTTTATGGCATATGCTGCACCACACCCCACCACTACATGCTGATTTCTTGCCGGCAAAAAGAGAACCATCACTTGCCATATCATAATCTTCCATTTGGTTGTTCTTTTCAGCGGGAGAGATGGATTCCTCTTCTGAGTCACTAGGGCAGCTAAATTCACTATCTTCTTTCGCAGTTTTGTTTTTCATTCTAGCAATGATGGTTTCATACTGTCTGTCTGAGATGTAATCATAATGTAAGTTAATATCGTTAACTTTGGTCAGAACCGTAGGGGGTGATTCCATGTTGTCATTATATTCGAAAATAGATCCTGCTGGAATTAGGATGCAACCATCCGCAGTGATATTATATTCAAAGTCATATTGGAGGCTGCTGGTGCCTTCGGTTCTAACAAAGACAAAAGGGTTTCCGATGCTGTTGTTATATTGTGTATAATGGATTGACATGGCCTCTAAGTCAATATTAGTAATGTGGATAAGGGAAACAGAATCTTTGTTACCATTGCCTTTCCAGTGAAACTCACCCGTGTCCGGGGGATCAATGGTGTCTCTGTATTGTTTCTTGACATATCTGGCCTGTGAGTCCGAATCTGCAGGGTTTAGAAGCATTTCTTTTTCAATTTCGGTTAGCCATCCAGGGGGTCTGTTACCATTCAACCTGAAAAAGCCTTTACTTTCTTGCCAATTTCTTAACATTCCACCGCAGGGGGTCAGAAAGGAACCTGTGTGCTTAAGGTTATATTTTTGTATCGCAGAGGTTATATTCCTTGACATGTAGAGTTGTCTGGGAAGGGTGGTGATTAATGTGGTTTCACCTGATTCATTTTCGGGATAATTTTTAGAGTCGATAGCGTATCCAAGTTTGGCCATGATGTGACCTGTTCGTCTAAACCAGTTAAGGCGTTTGTCTTTTGTGTGACTGTAGGTTGCATAGTGTGAGAAGGGGAAGCCCGAGATAGCATTATTACTCATTTCATTGTTCATGCTGTGAATCATTATTTTAAGCCACAAATTGCTGTTTCTACGGTAAAGAGAAATGAGATGTGGGTCAGTGATGCGGTCGGTGTGGTTGTGCTGCCAATATTCATGTTCATCTGCAGAACACAGAGTGTTCATGGTTTCAGTAATACACGATGCGGTTGCAATGTCGAAAACACTATCGATACCATACCCCCCCTGGGAGACTGCAGTCCAGATTATTTGGTGATTTGTATCGACGGGACAGCTCAGATATTTGATTATAAACGAGGCTATCATTTTGTCTAATTCAATTGCAACATTATTTGAGGAGTTAGCGATAGCTGAGGAAACTTTGAGGGGGTATGCCATCCTAGGAACTACGACCGCATTAATGACATATCTTAGCTGGTGCAGAGTCATGTGTTGCAGTTGGATGGATGTGAGGGTCGATTTAAGTCTTTCGGTGAGAATTTCCGCCTGTTTGTCCCATTCCCCATTGAGTGCAAACCATACCCCGATATATCTGTTAACCTCCTTGCTGCTGGAGTAATCAAGATATTCTGGAGATTCAGGAGGTTTCCATTTCGCATCAATGGAAGGGCTATCGCAATTAACGCAAGGTTCCAGGTGACCCCCTGAGATGAGTAAATCATCGAACGGGTCATATCGTGTTACCAATTTGTTTTGGGGTTTGATACGTTTTCTGTAGGAGTATTTAGATTTCTTGACATTAATCGGAATACCAATAAAGTTCATGAATTCATTAACGATGCCTAACATGTCTTGCACTTCGGCTTTGGTCTTGCCGACAAGCATAATGTCATCACAGAAAAACCGTGCAAATATGTTTAAAGGAGTGTCCTTTTCAAGTAAGTTTTTAGAGGGAGGGATAATATCTTTTCCTGGTTTGTCCGGTCTATGGCGCTCTGAGTGCAGTTCGTATCCGTACGTGGTTCCTGTCGGGTTTGCACCGTTTGCTCTTTTTGCTAACCAAATTGCTAGAATATCCATGATGGCTACGAACCTAAGCGGGCTCAGAACTTCACCCTGCGGAACTCCGCATTCGAGAGACCATTCATCTGTCAAGCCTTCCTCAGTAAGTACCATCCTTGAGGCATCATTGGTGATATCTGAAATGATGCTAACTATTTGTGACGGGAATCCTAATTCTCTTAAGGCTAAATCGCTCATCCAGAATTCAGCCCTGTCAAATGCTTGTTTAAGGTCCAGATAGACTACATGGAGGTCTTTGTCGTATCTATTGGCATCCGAGATAACTTCATTCAAAATTTGAAGGGAATCGTCTATGTTTTTATTCGGAAGAAAGGCATCTTGGATGGGAAAGAGAATGGGGTGAGTGTTGAGGATTGTTTTGAGACGGTTAGCTATTATTGTGTTGAACAATTTGAGCCCCGTTTCAAGCATTGTAAGAGGTCTGGAATTATCTATGGTGCATTGTTCGAGGGGATTTTTAGGAATCGGAAGGATAACTCCGGCTTTTGCATTCTTTGGAAATCTCCCAGTAACAAGGATGTGGTTAAAAAGTAGGATAGTAACATCTTGAAAATTCTGTGGTCCCTTAATCCACTGCGAGTATCTCATTCCTGAAGGTCCAGGAGCTGTGGAAATACCGCAGTCCGAGTATGCTTGTTGGAGCTCTTTGTGTGTTATTTCTGTTACAAGTTTTGCGGCGGCCATTTCAGGAATTTTGGGGCTCTCCCTGAGAATTTCGGCGAGCCACAGTGGAAGGGAATCTGGCTCTTTGGGATTAGTTGAGAACAATTTTTTGTTCTTGTACTCATTTAGTGTCACGTTTGCGTCACGAATTCCGTAAGCTCAATTTGTCCATTGCGGGGCTCGAACCCGGGACCTCGGGCTTGGGTGCCCCAAAAAGCTGATGGGAAACGAGCTAACCACTGTTCCGCGTTTCTGTCCGCCCCCACCCACGCGTGGGTGGTATGCCATTCCTGGCTATATGTACCTGAACGTTGTCGAGAAGTGCAATCTACTATCCCCATGTCTTGATGTAGGGACATCTACCTCTACCCGAAGGTTTTTTCCGATAATGTAGTACCCCCCGAAAGAATTGTTTCCTGTTCATATTTGGTTATCAGAAGCTCCCGGTACACGGTGACACAGTCCGAGTTACCCCGCTGCGCAGCTGTGCTGCTTAAGCGTAGGGTGCACAGTTCTCGAGAATTAAAAAATATTGATAGCAAACTCCATATTTTAAACAATTAAATTTCCGTTGTGAAGATGGCATCTTTATAAATTTATAGCGTCGAAAATCGCAACATGACCCCCTATTTTTATTGGCTAGGATCCAAGAATGGTTTGTTCGCCTGATATTTAAAAAAGGGTACAGTGGGGGGAACCCACGTTGAACGTTGCAGACCCTCTATAGAGGGTTAACTTTTTTTCAGCTATCTGTATGACTCACCGCGGGCGCGGTACCAGGGGGAGTCATGCATGCGATGGCTCATATTAATCGTCGAGAGTTGAATTTTCTCTGGTTCTATCGGTGGGCGACGAAATCCCTATTCCACGCTTCAAAATGCGCCACAACTGCCTTGGAACCACGTTGAAAAACACCCGAAATTCGAGGGTGCGGAGGGTTAACTAAATATTTTGTGTTTCGTCGAAATTTTCTTTTCCCACTTAGATTTGGGACCGAGCGGCTAAAGCAACTTTATTCGAGTGTCCCAAAAGGTACTCGAAGTGAAAAAGCGCCCATCGCTCCGGTCAAGTCGCCGATATCATCCACTCCATGTGCACCACCCCTCAAATTTTGGAGTCCGAAGTGGGCTCACTTTCGATCGCAGCTCATGGGAGGCATGCATTTGGCGAGGACCGTGCACCCTGGCATCAGAACGATAGAGTAGAGTGCCCACATGGACCCCCGCCCCATGGGCCCTTCATTCTAGCTATTTCGGAGGTGTACAAGGCGATGAAAGATGGTATGACAGGGGTATGACACCCTGTCATACCCCTGTCATACGGGGTATGACACACCCTTTGACCGCCCTATAGCCCCGCAAGATGCGAATTAAACGGCACCATACCTTGCCCCCAAAAAATATATGTCAAAATCCCCAAAATGAGCCAGGGTATGCATGAACGCCCCACGTTTGCGTCACGAATTCCGTAAGCTCAATTTGTCCATTGCGGGGCTCGAACCCGGGACCTCGGGCTTGGGTGCCCCAAAAAGCTGATGGGAAACGAGCTAACCACTGTTCCGCGTTTCTGTCCGCCCCCACCCACGCGTGGGTGGTATGCCATTCCTGGCTATATGTACCTGAACGTTGTCGAGAAGTGCAATCTACACCGTTGACCGATCTGAAATCTTAACCCTCCATAGAGGGTTAACTCGGAAACGTTTAAGAGATAGACATGGTAACCGTATAGGCAAACACCTCATTTTCATAACAAACTATATATTTAAAGAGACGCAAATCGCGAATATTTCAGTGAAATCAGGATGGAATCATGGGGACACTGGGAATTCTGAATATAAATATTTATATCAACATTCGATTGACTATCCCCATGTATGCGCTCACCTCGCGTCCGATCGTCTGTGTCTGCACAACCCTCGCTGCCAGCAACTTCCTCAAGAATAGTCCCAACGAGTCGAGCGAGCTCACGATTGTGCCTGACAAGGGAAATTGGCGCAAGCCAAGTGCTCAGACTCTCCATCACTTTCTTTGCCAAGGATATCGCAATGCTGTGCAAAAACCTTTGCTCCCTGTTGGGAAATATCCGCGAGAGAAGTTATCTTGGACAGTGGCAGATGTCCAACACTTTTTCCGAAATCATCGTCCTCCCACAAGTGACACCACAATTGGTATGTATGATGTCCCTCTTGTGGCTTCCACCTACACATGTTCATGTCTCACTTTCCTTTCCTAGCGAGCTTCTTTTCTCAATGCGGGTGTGTGGAGGTGTGGGTGTGCGTACTTTTCGTCCATGGCTTCACCTACTCCGACGTCATCACTTCTTGTTGAAGATGACAAGGGTGGCCTCACCCCTGACATGTTTCAGGAAGCCAACAATGAGGCACCATCTTTTTCCCCTTGGAGACTTTGCTGCGTACCTGTCGTCCCCTTCCTTTATGTTGGGCTTCACAGTTGATCCCCCCCTTGAAATTGACGATGAGCTTGTACGCCTGGGGGTGGCCATGGCTCAATCCACTGAGGAAGTCCAAATCTTGTTGACTCCACCTACCACTGACCTCGCACACCAAATCCACGAGTCGTTTGGCATTGCCCCTACACCAGCCGCCTCTACGAACCGGCAATTCAAGCACTCCACCTCTCATGTGCCCCAGGTCATCGTTGAGGAGCTTCAAAGCTTGCAACAAGCTTGTCGATCGAGCCAACAACCTTTTGACATTTTATCGCAGCTGCATTATTCTATTCCACCACCTCCAAAGCTCACTGCAGCTGGCCACATTGACAAACCCGCTGTTATATTTCATCTTTTCTCTGGGTGCAAGCTGTATTTCCTGGACCTGAAGGAATCCCGTGGTGCGTGCTTGCCGGGTGGCATCGTTCCATGTGCCAACCCTGACTGTCAACGCTATGATACGCATAGTCAGTACACTGGCATTCAACGGTTCGGTGCTTCTGGTGTGACACCCATTCTCCGCACCGACGGCTTTTATGACTACATCACGAGTGTGCACCGTCAGTGTCACGCTTGTGGCACTGCCTCTTATGACCACGATCCACGTGTGCTGCGCCGGCTGCCACTGAGTGTCCAATCCGAGATTGACATAGAGATCACCGGCACCACGTTGTTGAGCGTGATGCTCACACGCACTGCTGCCAGCTCTCTCCGCTTGTTGTACACCAAGGTCTTGGGTGTCAAAACTTTTGGAACTACCCTACACCACGTTGCTGTGAAAGAGTACACTCGTCGAGAGATCTACTACTACTCTCATGGGATTATGTGGCTCAGCTACTTACAGGTACGTTGTCATCCCACTCTAATCTTGCTTGTCAACGATGTTGTAAGTGTTGTTCACTTGTAATATCCGTGTTGCAACTCAATCCAAATATTCTAGGGTTCACCAAGTTTCTACATATGGTTGTGTGCCCGACACAGCCACAGCATAGCCCAGCATACCACTCTTTCTGTTCATCCGCTTCCACTCTTTCTGTTCACCCGCTTCCACTCGTCCGTTCACCGGCTACCACTCTTTCCGTTCACCCTTCCACTCTTTTTGTTCACCCGCTTCCACTCACCCGCTTCCACTCTTTCTGTTCACCCGCTACCACTCACTTCACCGCTTCCACTCTCTCTGTTCACCCGCTACCACTCTTTCGTCCACCCGTTATCACTCTCTCTGTTCACCCGCTGCCACTCTTCGTTCACCGGCTACCACTCTTTCCGTTCACCGGCTACCACTCTTTCTGTTCACCCGCTGCCACTCTTTCTGTTGCATTGTTGTGAGCTTGCCCAGCTACTGGGGGGATGCGTGCCACAATGTTTTGCAATGCAGTCCACAGTGGGCAACGCCGCGTGGGAAGAGAAAACCAAGCTCCAACAAAGCCGACTACAAGAGTTGAGGTCACAATATCTGGCAACCTCACATCGTGCCTTCAAGTTGGTGCCATTGCTCACCCAGGAGCTGGCTGGCATACGTCCTATCTCATATGACGTGCTTAAAAAGTTGCATCAAGATGTTCTCGCCGCCAGTGCCACATTCCGCCGCCGTGAGTTGCAGGGTGTGATACCCCAGAACTCAGATGCCTTCGACGTGACATACTTCTCCGGACCCTCTGTTGGGAAAAAGGGCATCGCCACGCACGTCATCGATACAGGTGAATTGGCTAACGCCATGGGTGTTCCTAGTGAAGCCTTGGACCATAAATTGCCCCTGTTACAGGTATGGTTACTACGTGCCACCCCTTATGCATATACTTTGTATGCCTTTGTACGGTTCCGCCACCCCCTCTCACAATTGGTGCCCTCATTTCCAGTGTTCTGGCACCCCCTCTCATAGCCGGTGCCCTCATTTCTCATGTTCTTCCACCCCCTCTCATAACCGTTGCCCTCATTTCCAGTGTTGTGCCACCCCCTTCCATGCTTTCTTTGCAGGCCAGTTCTTCCCGCCCAGGGTGATCATCTCTTCGGACCTTCTATGACACCGCACCTGCTAGGTCATCAGAGGTCATTGCCGCCACACGTGCTATCGATGTCGGCCCGGACAGTTTCCACGAGGAGAAGAATATCGTGTCTAAGTGCAACAACTTTGATGCCCGCTTTCAACTTGTAAACCACTTGGTGAAGGAGGCATACTTTCATCACAACCGAGAAGACGAGCTACTCGTGGACACGCTCCTTATGGCCGGTGGTGACCTTGCACTTAGCCTTGGCAACATCGCAAATGTTGGTAAGCCCCCACTCCGTTTGTCAGCTGCAGCAATGATGATGCTGCCCCCCTCAGCCGTGGCAGGTGTGATGCCCCGCCCTTCTCTCTGCACCCGCTCTGCATCACCTGTGGGCATGAGGCATCGTTTGAGAGGGGAGGAGATGAATGGGAGGAGATGCAGGAGCGGCGGGCTCTGCAGCTGCGGAGGTATCGCCAGCTGTAGCAATGATGATGCCGCCCCCCGAGCCGTCGCATCGACCAGCGTAGGTAAATGCATAATCGACGATAATTAACGGTTTTCAATGTTTTAAACCCTCAAAAACCTTCCAGGGGCAATTCTAAGACATATGGAACAAAAAAAATTCAAAAAAAACATTCCGTGCACACCGCCCCCCTATTTTAGCTGTTTTCAGCCCTCGGACAGGGACAAACTAACGAAATCCGAAACTGATACATCGTTTTCAATGTTATGAACCCTGAAAAAGTATTACGGAGTGAATTTAAGGCATATGTGACAAAAAATTTTCATAAAAAATCCTGGGCACGCCGCCCCCCTATTTTCACTGTTTTAAGCCCTGAACACTCATCGCGGGCGCATGCGGGGTATGCATTGAGATGTAATATGCACGTTGTGAAGTTTGTCGGTGTATATTTGATATATAGTAAAGATTAGGAAATATTTTCTCCACTTGAAATGGGCGGGTGAGTATTTTGGGACAGCTGCATGGCAACTATAATTCTACGTGGCCTTGTGGTTCAGGTGAAATCATGTGCAAATGCAAGTTTTAATTTGATGAACAAAATGATTATTGCCAATGAAATTTCAGTTTAAGAATGCAACATTATTGTAAAAAATATTTCAGAAAATCAGGAACTTTGCTGGTGCACAATATATTTTGGGAACAGGCAATTCCGCTGCATAAACAGGCTATCACATAACAGCAGGGAAATAACACATCAAATACTGATTCAAAAGAGTCAAAAGAGTTACTGCCGTCCATTATTTCTGCACTGCTGCATGTACTCTTCGATCGTCATGCTCCTCTCAGAAGGCCTTGGCGGCATGTACCCTGCCAGCGTGCGTTGCAGGTACTGCGCGTGCTGCAGTGACAGGGTTACCACGGGCTCCTGCTGTTGTGGAACTGGTGGAACTGGTGGAAGGAAACCACCCCCCTGGTACTGCGGGAAGCCCATCATGGAAGGAAGCACCTGCGAAGGGGGCATTGGTTGCTGCCCCTGCGTGAGCGGCAGCACAAACCCCGCCTGCCCACCTGCCATCCCTCCCTCCAGGCCTCCTGCGAAGCCTCCTGGAAAGCCTCCTGCAGAAGTGAACATGGTGTATGTTGGGTGGGCACCGTGCTGCAAGTTACCACCAGCCCCAGCAACTGCAGGAGGAGGCCAAACCCCCGGCCAATTCCCGACCAGTCCCCCCCTCCAGCTCCGCCTCCAGCTTCTTAATCTCCAGCTTCACTTTGAGTTCTGCCAACCGCCGCTGTAAGTCCTGATCTATCTCCGGTCCCCCTGCCTTCGGATCAGTTGCTGGCGACACCCGCACCTGGGAACCAGCCGCCATTGCCTGCTGCTGCGGAGCCTGCCCCTCCGACTGGACTGAGTTAAGACCAGACCCCATCGGGCTCGGGGTCTGATCCAGGACAGGGGTGTCCCAGAACCCCATTGGGAGCTCATCCACCACCTCCGCCTGCTGTTCTGCACGGGGCCTTTTGTTGAGCCCTGGCGAAGTGGCGATGTTGTCGTGCAGACTTCCCTCACTCTGTGTCTGGGGAGTCCCTGAGGACCGTGCCCTCTTTGGGGCAGCAGAGATTGCTGCCAGCTCCTCTGCGCGCAGGGTGGCCTCTCTCCCCGCTGGCCTCCCAGCAGGCCTGTTCGCGATCACCAACTTCCTCTTGGGAGCTGGGGAATCCCCCAGGCTTGCCACCAGAGGAGTGGCTGCCTTCGGGGGGTCTTGTCTTCAGGGGGCTGTTATCTTCGGGGGGGATCTTTGTGGGATTACCGGACCTGGTGCGTGGCCTCGGTTCTGGCACGGATGTCGGCGGCTTCGTTTTCGCTGCTGCTGCCGGCTGCTTCCCTTTGGCTGGTCCGGGAGATCCAGCCGCCTGCTTCCCTTTGGCCGGTCTGGGAGGTCCGGCCGTCTGCTTCCCTCCTGCCGCTTTGCTCGCACGTACGTTCTCCATTGATGCACGCACGTACATCTCCCCTGTTAACTTGTCGGGGCCCCTCTGGTGGTGCTGCACCGCCTCCGCATGGCACAGCTCCCCAGCTGCCAGCCCCGCTTTGAAGGCCTTCACCGCCTCCGAGAGCAGGGAGGCGATGCCCTCCCGATCCTCCTCCACTTCCAGGCTCTTCTGCAGTTGCCCGGTCCCATTGTTCAGGCACCCTGCCCTGAACAATACCAACCTGCGGGAACTGCCTCCTGCTGCCGTAGTACTTAGCAAAGCCGGTTTCAACCCAAATCCTGAACCTCATCCCGTTAGGGCAATCCGCAAATGGCAGTGGTGTCACTGAGTTCGGGTTAACAACCCCCAGATCCATCAACGGGGACCTAGATAGGACCCGTATCCGGCTGGCTCGACAACCAAAGGCAGTAATGTCAATGAGTTCGGGTTAACAACCCCCAGATCCATCAACGGGGACCCAGATAGGACCCGTATCCGGCTGGCTCGACAGCCAAGTAGCCAGTGTGGTGCTGTATGGGTTCGATTCCGGACTCAGATCCTCAACCTAGCACGGTGAAGTTGTGCCAAGAGTGTGACAGACATACCTTTCATTCTCCTCATCTGGTTCCTCAGGAATCCAGTCCAACACGGTCTCGCCGATAACAATTCTCAGCATCTTCTCGCCCGGCAGGCCACCAACGGGAACCACTTCTCCGTGATACCTGTGGAAGCAGGCGTTGATCCCGTCGTTCACAAGTTTTGCCGTTGCCGGAACCGGCTTCCCGTTGGGAAGCCGTCGGTTTTTAGTGGTCAAGGGGCCCATCGCCGGACCCTTCCTCGCAGGTGGAGCCTTCACCTGCACCCGTTTCGTATGATGTTTCACAATGGCCGGCTCAGGGATAGTAGCAGGTCGTGACGTTTTCTTTCGTCCTCTACGGGCTGGAGAGGCAAAGGCTGCCAAGAGCCCGGTTCCTTCAGCATCTGGGGTACCGTCCTCCGCGCCGGCTTCGGCAGCACCGCCGTCCAGCTGCACAGGTTGCAGCAAGCCAGAGAGCCGGTTAACCGACGCCTTGAGCTTTGTCCGGTTCGCCGCTGACTTCGCCAAAAGCGATCGCGTACGGGGGGTGCAGCCGGCAGGTTCGGGAGCTGGATCCGACACCACGGGTGACAGCCTTGTCACCCGAGGAGGCAGCTTCGTTCGCTGCAAAAGCTGCACTGCAGTTGCCACCCCCTCCCCAGTCATATATTAACAGATATGAAATCAGGACAAGGCAACAAAAAGGGGGGATACCTATTGTACCTGATGCCTTGTCCAGTCCGAGCTCCTTCATATAAGCCTCACGTCTGGCAATGTTCGCCATACGCTCGCGCTCGTAAGTCGTCAAGTTGTCCTCGCTCGCATCGAACCGGACTATTGCTTGCGGGGTCGTGACACCTTCCTCGTCGTCGGTGTCGGCCACCTCTTCAGCTTCCATGTCTGCCACGTCTTCCATGTCGCAATCCGTTTCGTCCTCCTCATCGTCCCAGAAGCCCTCCTCGACCAAGGCGGCCTTCTTGCCTTTCTTCGCAGCTCGCAGCTCCTCATCATCTGCGAACTAGGTAGCCATTATTTTGTTAGTTACAAAACAGCAGTTATAACAAGTATCATCACTAACTATCAACTAAAGGACTACTACCGGCAAAAGCCATAAGACAGTGTCTGAGACAAGGCAGTGAGGGACGCATCAGAAAATACCAATTGGACGTACCACCGGATCCGACGCGCCCCATTCCGGAGCTAACGACGGCCGACCATGGCGGGGATTGAACACAGGGTGCGGTCCCACGGCCGAACCGTCAGAGTTGCAAGCCCAGTAGAATATGTTCGCCAGACACTTTATATCCGAAGCTTTTCATCATTTGCGGCCAGCTCAAAGCGGGTTACAGGAGTACAGACCATCAGAGATACAACCGTCAGAGATACAGCTGAAGGGGGGATACAGGTATAAAAAATAGTGTCACTTACCATCAACGGGACTTTCAGTCCTTCTCTTACATTTCGACGAGTCGAGGATCGGAGTGGGAGTGCGTACCTGCCATCAAACAAACGTAGTCAACTAAAGGACTGCTACTGGCAAAAAATATAAGTCAGGATCTGACAAAGGGGGATACACGAGTATAGGATACACGCCCAAAAAGGACTACTATAGGCGAAAGATATAAGGCAGGATCTAAGACAGACAAACGCATCAGAAAATACCAATCGGATGTACCACCGGATCCGACGCGCCCCATTCCGGAGCTAACGACGGCCGACCATGGCGGGGATTGAACACAGGGTGCGGTCCCACGGCCGAACCGTCAGAGTTGCAAGCGCAGTAGAATATGTTCGCCAGACACTTTATATCCGAAGCTTTTCATCATTTGCGTCAACTGCGACCAACAGATAACAGATAACAGGGATGCAGGAGTTCAGGGATACAACTAGAAGAGGGATACGGGGATACTACCATTTTCACCTTCTTGCGATACTGTTTCCGCAAGGCGGACATCTGCGACAGCCGTTTCCAAATACGAAACGGTGCCACGCCATTCATACAGGGATCTGCACGGATCTCAGCTTGTTCTTGTCCTGACGGGGGTCATCAAGAGGGTAGATGGAACCCTTAGAGTCACAACTCAGATGCATCTTGCACAAGCTCCGAAAAACAGCGTTCTGCTCGATGGTGAAGGGAATAATTGGAGTAGATGGCGCTGTCACAGGACCACTGGCACTGGCGCCCGGCCTGTGGCGGCCCTTGAACGAGATGGGATGACCCCTTCGAGGGCGTTGAAGGATGGCTGCTTCTTCGAGGGGAGGGGCTGCCAGCCACACCTGCACCTTCTCATTGTTTCCCAGGGCCAACAACTCATCAGCAACAAAAAAGTCACTTGCTTCCACATGCATGTCACGGTTAACGTACAGTCTACTCATGGCTTCTGGACCGAACTTCCTACACAACAACTTAGAAACCATGTCCGCTGCTTCCATCACAGTGCAGTCAGCGACCGGCACGGCGATTTGGTGAGCTGTTTCGGTCGGGTTTCCAAGAGAGCATACGGGTGTGACAACTAAAGTTCGATGACGACTGGATGCCATATTTTAGGCGTCTTGACACTGCTGATATGAAGAAAGAAAGAAAAAAACACAAGAAGAATGCGCGAGCAGTCAGTGGAAGCGGTTATATAGCAAAAGGGCATGAACGGACCTTTCACGAAACCGCATATCTGCCACCGTAGCTGGCAGAACCTGAGATACGCCTGCATCGCTGGCGCCCGCATTTTTCAACATATCTAAGATATTTTCTAAAAATCTCCACGCACCACCAACAGCAGAGTTGCTGTCGGCGGTGCGTGGGAACCCGCTTGCCTGCAACAGTTACACTTCACAAATTTTTCTTCCACTATTGGTCCCGTTCTGGAGGTGCTGGTGAGCAAGCTGTGCGACCGTAACGTTTGACTTATGGACAGCAATAATCGAAGTTCAACGGTTACATGCCCTATATCTCGATCGGGCCAATCACATCATCGATCGAGCGGGGCAGGGGCCAACGAGAGACGTGAATGGCCGAACAGCAGTTATGGGCAGATAGGATATTCTCCGAAAATTGACAGGCCCCTGCCACGCGGATAGCAATGGTGCTGGTAACGGTAACAATCATATCCGCAGCCATCTAAGTTCATCAAAGCGGACACTGCTCGACGGACTCGTTCCTGCTTGAAACTTTTCACATGTCGTAATCGTTTGGCTGGGCAGAATAATGAGACGGATTATTTTCTTTATACTGGCATGCTGCAATGTGAGCATGCTGCCCACCGCAGTAGGTATGCGGGGCCTTGGAAGAATGGTGTTGGTAATGTCGTGAGCTCCCGAGCCCGAGGTGCGTATGTCGCGAAGCGATGATGAGGTGGTCGACACTGCTTCAGGCCCTGTTTCCCCAAGCTCTACTTCTGATTTCTTTGAGGAGCTGGATGAGAATATTATTTTGGACAGTACCGACCGCCTGCCTTCGTTGCTGCAACGCCTTAGTCTGTTAGATGGTGGAGAGGACAGCGTCAAGCGGCCCGAGTGGATGCAGTTTCCGGGGACCGCATCGACCACTTTTCCAGCAGTGTTCGGTCGACCGTGGTCAAACCGAGGGACCATCTCCGCATCGAGTTCACTCGGTCGGTAGCATTCGAGGCCGGGCCGCATCTTACAATTCAAAAGCGAGAGCAACATTCCGCGGCCCTCCGCTGATAGCTTTCTTAAAGGGACGCAGGAGCTCGTACGGGAGTTAGCTGGTCGAGAACTTTTACCCGCCTTGGTGTATGCTTGTAAAGAAATCCGGGTGTTTCGTCATTGGATAACTTTATGGTTCGATAAGATCCGCATCTCTGACTGGATATACTTCGGGGTGGAGCACGTGGTGCGGGAGCTATATGGATCCGGTGTTCGTGGATAACATCTACCACACGCAGCCGAGATCGCCCGAATCACGATGCTTGGGCGCCCGGCATTTATTACAGGTTGGGAACCCCGACTTAGCAAAGCACTTTTGTGGATCCCAATAACGGGGTGTATGAACTTGGAGTTGATGGGTACAACCTTTGAATGGAAGACCTACAGCTTAGGCCTCATTTTTATTCGTTGGAACCCGGTTGGATGCATGCGATCCAAGTCGCGTTTTTTTAAGTGTCTTGGCATTATTCCTGGGCCGAGTGAGCCGCCTACCTCTCCTGATGAACTTGGTCACTCCTTTCAAACCTATGTCGACCGTATCGTCGACGACTTTAAAAAACTTGAAACGGGTTTCTCGGTCACTGACGCATTGGGAAGGACATTTACTCACATACCGTTTCTCGCGGCTTGGTCTGCAGATACCCCCGCGGGGGCCAAAGTAAAGACTTGGGAAGGACATGCTGGTGTCTTCGGCTGTGACCGATGTGCGTTTCAAGGAATATGGTACCACGGTGCTGTGCGCTGGCTCGGATACTTTGAGAAGTCCGCCCAGTATATTTTGTACGGCAACGACGTGCTTTGGAATGCTCGGGACGCACCAAGGTACTCCTCTACTATTCTACGTCGTCTCGGGGAATCCGGCAGTCCTCATGTGCCATTCACAGTGATACCTCGCCTCGATGAACTTCTGCGCGGAAATGGGTGGCGTGCAGCCCATCACCGGTTTACAGACCGGAGAGGAGTGCGCGGCGTACCTGTCGAACTCGATGGATCTCAACTACGCGCAGTTCTTCGTGGACGAGACGGATCTGACGTACTGTTTCCTATCCCCGACGTGCGCCAACAATAACGGCATGCTGGCGTACAGCGCCTTCACGTCGGGCGTCGTTTACAAGCTGCGCGCGAACGAAGGGGTCAGCCTGAGGGCGTCCACGCCCGTGCGCACCTTCTCCAAGGCGCAGTACCTCGTGGGGTACAGGCTGGACGACAGCGTCGCGCCCGACCGTCTGTATAACCCACGGGAGCTGTCCGCGGCCGCGAGCGACAGCGGAGACTACGAAAGGGCACTGACGGTAGCCATGGCACCGGTGTGCACCGGAGGCCTTATCAACCCGGAGCCGTACGACAACCGCAACGCGCTAAACACACCCGGCTCCACCCGCATCTGCATCAATGCCATGTGCGGTGTGTACGGCCAGAGCTCGTACGTTGGCGATCGCAAACGTGAGACGCAGTGCCAGGCCAGGACGAACGCGCTCTTCGCCATGGACGTAGCACAGGTGGAATGCTGCGCGGACACGCAGTACATCGGTCCAATGCAGCAATGCTCCGACACGGTGGTGGCCCCCTGCCTTCTGCCCGATACGCTGGCCTCATACATTGACGACTACACCGAGGTGGCGCAGTACCTTCACGGCGACGCCGCGCACGAGACGGGGGTGATATCCACGGTGGACACCGACGCCCTCACCGTGACGAGCAGCGTGCGGGTGAACGTGCAGGAGCGCGAGGACTACGACAACTACACCAACGTCGTGCTCGCCGTGGAGACGGCGCACGACTCGCTGGCGAGTAGCATGCAGGTCGGCGGACAGCCGCTCGCCAAGGACGCGCGCCAGAACGCGATTATCGTGGGGCGGCGGTCATCCACGGACGTGGTCTCGGTCGCTATGCGCACCGGCCTCGGACCCTATCTGGATATCGCCAGCGACGGCTTCGACGTCAGCGCGATTACCCTGAGGGGCGTCGACTCCGATCTGCGTTCGACTCTGCGGGAGCCCACCACGAGCAACGGCATCGGGCTGCTGGAGTCGTACCGCAACGCCACGCTGGTGCTGAAGGACGCCGCGGGCGCCACCTCCGCGACGGTGCCGATCGTCACCAACGCCACCGCGGCCGACGCGGACGGGCATCGTTACGCCGACGTCGTCACGAACCGCGCTTCCGTCTTTGTGACTCCGCGCGTGGTCGGCGGCACCAGCACCGCGTACTCTCTGGATCGTAGGTACGTGCACGTCGGGACCGAAGCGGACGAGGAACGCTTTGACGTGTGTTTCAGCACGTGCGCGACCAATCAGCCCTTCTCGTTGGGGGATCGGAGTCCGCTGTACTTCACGGAGGACGAGGCCACGGCGGACGGCGCCACCGGCGTGCAGAACTACAACTCGACCCTGGGCGCCCAGTACTACTTCGTGAGCGGGCATGCCGTGCGCACGGTCAGCGATACCCTGTCGCCGGCCGCGGAGATGGGCCCCGACAGCTTGGATCTGGCGCCCGTGTACGCGGAGCTGCGCAGCGCGCGATTTGCGGGCACCAAGCGCGAGCGCGTCGCGGTACGCACCCTGGACGGCGGGCACCTGCGCAGACAAGGCGTGGCCTGCGTGAGTTTGCCGCTGCACCTGCAGGCCGAGACCGAGCTGTCCCTGGCCGTGCAAGAAGCGGTGGTGGGGCCCGGTAATCTGATGAATGGCGGTTGCGTTTCCAAAAGCGGGGCGACAGCCAGGACGTCCTTGCCCGAGATGACCCTTCCCTACTTGGACGGTCCTCTCAGCGCGACCTCTAGCATCATCGCCAGCTCCGCGTACCCCTCCCTGGTCTTGACCACGCAGTCGGAGCGACGCAAACTCTCGGCCATCTCCACGCACGTTATGTCGCTGTGGGGTGGTCGCGGCGGCGAGGATCACAGCACCGACAGCTGGCTGCCCAACACCCTCGCGGACGCAGCCGTGGCCGCCGCCACCGAGGCGCAGCTGATCGAGGCCCTGACGGACATATGCGACGACGTTCGTTTCTCCCGCACGCTCGAGCTCTCCGAGGACGCGCGGAAGCCTTGCGAAGGGTTCACCTTCGTCACTTCGCTGAACACCGACAAACTGTTGAGCAACGGCTACGGCGGCTTCTGCTTCGGTAAGCACCCCAGCTTGTATTACAACACCGACGACTGCGCCGCTGCGCACAGTAACGAATGCGAGAGCGTGACCGTACAGGACGTGCCCGTCATCCACGACGACGGCACTTATCGCGGCACTAACGCGGAGCAGACCATGCATCGGCCGATCGCGCACGCGGAACTGTGGCCGTCCACCGCCTCGGCCGCGTCCGCTTGCGGAACGTACCGTGACAACCTGCTGGTCTTCCAAGAGCTCGGTCTCTACCTTTCGCCCGACCCGTCGACGTACGAAGCCAGGAGGCATCGGCGCAGCCTGCTCAGCAGCGCCGATCTGGTGGTGTCCGTCGGCGCGGCGCAGGTCGGCGGCGTGGCGGTGCTGCAAGTCACCGGGGCCGACCCCGTGGTGGGCTGCCCCGCCCAGTGCGGTGCGCCCCTGCGGTACGGCGCCTCTCCGGAAACGCGCACCGTCTATTACTTCGACGCCGACGCGAGCACTGGAGCCGTGACGTACAAGGTGGACGAGACAGCGGCGGAGGGCTTCGACACGACCGGGGGCCATTGGCCGTACGTGCTCGTGCCTCCGAATGGAACCTACGAAATCGAGGGGGATCTCGCTGCGGCCGGACAGGTGGTTCTGGGAACCACCCCCGTCGGCAGCGAAGGCTACGCCGTGCTCACGATCAACGGGCGCCCGGCGTACCAGTTCGTCTCGGACACGGGATCGAGCACGGCCATCGGAGCCACCATGCCGGGCGGCTGGGGCGCTTTCCGCTCCGACGGCACGCCCATCGGCGATGGCATGACCGCCTCCCCGACGGCGACGCCCGCCGCTCCCCCCGATGCGCCACCCTCACCTCCGCCCCTGGCGCCCGGGGAGACGGCGTTTCCAAAGACGGACGGCACCGCCCTCATCACCAGCGGCTACCCCACCGCGGCGTCCATGGTGAACGACGCCTCCGCTCAGCTTCGGGAGCTGCTCCCGACCGACGGACGCCGCGTCATGTACGCCACGGACGAGGTCGTATCCGCCATCAACACCTTCACCGCGCGACGCATCCAGAACATCAGCGAGCAAACGCACGTCACCAACGTACTGAACGGCGCGTTCTCCTGCGGACCCGTTACCGCGACGCTGACCACCTCGGACACCGTGGTGTCGCCCACGTCCGTCTTTAACATGGACGTGTCCGTGCCCAGAACCATCGACATCGACGGGAGCGACGTGCTCAGCTCGAGGGTCGACATCGTGCTCGCGCAGACGTCCACCCGGGCCGCGGAGGTGCGCAACGTGGGCTACACCGCCACGCCCGCGGACAAGTACGCCTTTTTGGGACAATGCCGCGGCGACAGCGACTCCGTCGACTTTTACGTGGACAGCGCGGACAACTTCTACTACAACCGCTTCGCTTGCGGCGCGGCCACGGGCACGGTGGACTGGCAGCTAAACCCCAGCGACAATCCCAAACCCGTCACGGCGCTTCCGGACAGCGCGCAGTGCGAGAACGGCAGCCGTGAGTTCCGCCTGACCACGACGCTGGCCAAGTTTATGGGCACCTCGGAGACCAACGGGCATCACGCGCACGTCCTGCGGGAGAAGCGGCCGGGCGGCGTGTACGCCTACTCCTGGAGTGCGTACGTGTACGAGACGGTCGTCGACACGGAGGGGCTCTCCTACACCCGCGAATCGCAATTTGACTTCGAGATCACACTGAAGGGTCTATCGGTAACTAGCGTTTCCAGCGTCGGCACGCAGCTGCCCAGCGCGGTATCGGACATCGTGCAGATTAGTGCGCGCGGCGTGCCCGCGACGCTCGCCACGCACGTCGAGTTTGGCCAGGAGATCTGCGTGCCGGAGCCGCGCGACACCGAACCCGCGATGCGTTACAAGGTGGTGAACCCCATCTCCGAGATGGATACCAATCGCGCCACGCAGAGCGTCATGCACCCCGACCGAGACGCTTGGGGTTACCCCGCGCGCAGCCTGCTGAGCGACACCGTAACTCCGGCGCCCGGGTACCACTCCAAGGTGAAATACGTGACCCAGGACATGTTGGACAACCCGGTCAGCCACCTCTCGCAGAGCGACAGCCACTTCGACTACGCGCCCGAGGTGAGCTGCCGCATCGCGCATTTCGCCTCCAGCACCAGCTACGCGTTCAACGACACCACCGGTCAGCGACGAGTGTCCACCATTTCGGGCGTGAACCTGGCCAACACGCGCTTCAGCTGGAACTGCTACCAGGGTTACTACGTGTGCATCGTGCCCGTGCTGACGTCCGACTCGCTGCACCTACTGATCCAGACCGACTACCTCGTGGAGAGCGGCGGGTTGTACAAGTCGGCGATCGGCAGCCCGGCGCACGTCAAGCACGCGCAGGCGGTCCTGGTCACCGGAATCGCGCAGAACGCGACCACCAGCTTCGAGGTGAGCATGCAGCTCCGAAAGCTGCAGATCTCCGAAGACGACGAGAGCCTGGCCAGCGCAAGAAGGAGAAACCTGCTCGCGATTCGCGGCGTGGGGACCAGCACCTGGTCCGAGCTGATCCGCAACCTGTACACGGAGCCTTTTGTGGATCGCGCGGAGTACTTTTATAACGCAGGCGCCCTGAGAAGAATCGAGGTCGGGCGCCCCTTCGCGCTCAACGTGTTCCTGAACGACGCGCAGAGTCGCAGCCGCTACTTCCTGCGACCCGTGTCCATGCTGGCGATGCTGCGCAAGCGCGAGGGCGACGGGCAGCAATTGGACTACGCCACCTCCGGAGAGCTGCGTAACGCCGGAGGGCCTCTGACCGCGGTGACCAAAAACCTCTGCGGCGGCATCACCAGCGCGGGCAACGGCGGCGACCTCTTGAACACCTCCAAACTGATGCGCATCTACGGCCCGCTCTTCGTGGGCACGCCCGCGGCGCGATCAAGGGAGACGAGCTCCTTCTACTCGCCGCTTCTGGCTCCGATCGACGACAACCTGCAGAGCAGCATCTTCCACCGCAACCTCCTACAGTACCTGAGCACGGAGGAGCTGTACGCGTCGGACGATCTCATGTCCAAGTTCGTGTGGTCCAACGATTATCGCGGAGGGCTACATTTCGCGTCGGGCTCCAACACGTGGTTCCTGCGCAACGGCCTGGACTTCTCCATCGTGGACCCGGACGTGCGTTACGACCTGGTCTTCTGCTACCACGGACAGGCCATCCCCAAGGCCGAAGCCGGCGACCTGGACAACAGCCCCAGTGCCGTGGCGTACCGTAACGCGGCGGGAACTCCGCCAGCGTCCACAGCCACCTCTCGACGCTTGCTCGGCGTGCCGGTCACGGCCGGGTTTGTGCAGCCCGGACCGGGCATCACCGGACGCGCGCTGCTGCAGGCGGTAACAGACGCGGCCAAATCGCAGAACGTAGCGCCCAACGCGATGGCCGGCACTGCGGAGTTGATGGTGTCCGAACGCGTGGCCGCCCCGCTGACCACGGACAGAAGCTCTCACTCTTCACACCACCCGCCTCCCTCTCTACCCCCGCCTCCGTCGCCCCCGTCTCCGCCCCCATTCCCGCCCGCCCCCATCTCCGCCCCCGTCGTGGCTGCCTCCCCTTGAGAAACGTGACGACGACGGAATCTCATCATCATATGCATCACGTCCGTGTTGGGAGCCTGGTTTATCGCTTTGTGGATCTACGCGCTTATCGCATACAAATTCAGTTTAAAGTGGTTCATGGCTCCCTTTAATAAGAAGGAAAGCTAGATGCACGTACAGGGTTACTGAAACCAGGGTTACTGAAAGCGCAGGACGTTTTTATTTACGTGTTTACATTAAAAAAATTAAGGTTGCATCTCTCAAGCATCACTGTCAGCAACCTAAGCTGCGCCAGAAGGCCCAGCACGAATAAAAACCCCTTCCACGCGGCGAAACGGGATAGCGTTCGCGCCCTACTTCGTCTGTCCGTGCTCTCGTACACGTGAAACACCGCGCATCCTAATACGTGACTCGAACCCGCGCAAGCCGGTCTGATGGGGTGCCAGGCGTAAATGTCCGGGTCGTCCATTTGCAGCTCGCGCGCCGCGCGCATGATGTCCGTGCCGTAGTCCGCTCGAAAAACGTGCAATATGTGTTTGTCGCGCACGTGCGTGTTAGGATCTAGATCGTATTTGCCCACCATGAAAGCGGCGCGATACAGCGGATTGAGGGTCGAGTCACGCAGTACGCGTAACGTTATATATATACGCGTACGCGTACAATCGCAAAACCGCACGTGGCGCGTGATCGCAGTCATGTCCGCGATTCCTTTGCGACAAGCCAAGCACTACCCGAATGTGGTGGTTAAGGAGCTTTTCGATACGTACCCCATGAGCGACCCAACGTTGCACGAGCACATGGAAATTACCGTGCGCATTCCGTGCGATTTCACGGATGGTCAAAACAGCGTGGTGCTGACGAGCACCGACCTGGAGGACCTCTTCCGGGAAAAGTGGCGCATGAGCCATCACTGGACGCCGGAGACGCCAAGCCTGCCCGGCAAGATCAACTTCAAAAAGGCCAAAGTCCGCAAGATTGTCAAGCAGGGCAGAATCGTGGATCGCACGCCCGAGAAGTCGCACACCCGGATGAACCTGTACAACCTACGCATCGTCGACAACGAGCGTCGCAAGCTGATCAACACCACGCGCGTCTTTCGCGCCGGTCAAAAGGCGCACACCTTCGAGGATTACGACTACCCTCTAATGCACATCGCGGATACGCAAGATGATATCGTTATTTTTGAATGTCGCGACAACGAGGAGGAGGAGGAGGAGTACCATTTTGACCTCTCATCCCTCAAGTTTTACGACGAAAACTCTTGCAGCGGATACATTTACAAGACGCCCGTGCCGGGCTACAAACCGCAGGCGGTCATCGCTATGACCTCGGAGGACACCCTGCACACTCTACAGACGTTGTTACGATGCACCGACATTGTGGATTTCGGTACGTACGACCCCCTGCAGTACCGCGAGTGGCTCAGCGACGTCAACAACCAGGATCTTGCCTTGGGCACGATTCGGTTGCCCTTAGACTTGTGCCAGAACTGCATCAGCGCCGCAGGCCGATACGTGCAACGCGCGGACGACGGCAAACACGATCTCACCACGCTGACGATAAAGCTGGTGCCAAGCAGCAAAAAACAGGAAAGCGAACCTGAGGGATCCATGGCCCTCGTGCTCACAGCCGATGTGACCTTCAGCGAGATCTATTGAGAGCACCGAGCTTTGCGGGATCGCACCGCAAAAATTAATATAAAAAAAAAACTGAACTCATTATTTGGAACTTCGTCCAAGTACTTTATTTTTCTTTTGGTTTTTCATGTACAGTAGACGTTCACAACAAGGCTGAGACAAGGGGAATCCAACGCGCGAGCGATGTGACCTGCTCCCATATCCAAGTTTCGTAAAGCCCGCTTTGCACGATCGCCACTTTTAGAGGCGGTGATGTCTTCTTCATCGCGTCAGTTAGCGGACAAATTTTTGATGACCATCCAAAATTTTATCATATATGAGCTCGGTGGATGTTGCAAAAATATAAAGTGCGCACCATTTCGTAAAGGTGTTCTTTATTTTTGTCAAAATTTTCGACTGTGAAAGGCGGATTACCAGGAAGCGCGTAATCACATAACAACCATTTATTATTTTTGTAAGTTTCCCAATCTTTGTTCAAACGTAAAATACCGTTGTGCATTTGCAATAAACTACAAATTCCGCTTAACTCTTGTTTGACTATATCGTGTACAAGTTCGATGAGATATTGTTTGGGAAGTGTTACTCTCAAAATGGTATTAAAATTTTCCGACGATAATTCTTCGTCTGGTAAATAAGTTTTAACGTACGTTTTACACATTTCAAGGTAGTGGTCCAATTCTCTTAGCATGTTAAAAACATTAGTAAACGGTATAAGGTCATCGTCCAAACTGCGTAGTAAAGTTTTTAAATTTTCCAGCATGTTTTTTGCGCCGGTTAACGAAGCGCTTCTAGTTGCATGGTTGTTGTCCAAATTGAAAGTCGGCACTTCATAGGTACCTTCGAGCGTGTGAATCGTACTGCTGTTATAAGTATACCAGGTTGCCAATGGCAAATTGAAGGTCATTATGCACGGCTCCTCATCCTCCATCATCGACAATCGCTCCATCATCAAAAACTCTGTACTGTCATACTTGAAGAAATGATTGAATTCATCGTTTATTCCACCATCATCAACGAAAAAAAGTTTTTTACAATTTGATGTGTCCGGCTCGTCGGACTCGTCGGACTCGTAGGACTCGTCAAAGACAAAAAAATTACTCAGACGTGCATAGTCTCTTTTTTGTAAAATTAGAGTTTTGTTGTCGTCACCAATATGGTTGCACCACAAACCTTCACACATTGGATAAGCGACCCCGTCCGAACTTATTTCTGGCGATAAAGGAGCCAAAACGCTTGGCGTGTATATGCTAGTAATCGATCCCCAACGATAATATACGGGACGTGTTATGGCTTTAGTTATCAGACGCGTGGAAATTTTGTATACGTTGTCTGTAGGTATATCAAAACTTTCGTCTGAATTAAGAATCTTAAGATAGTATCTTACGCAAAAATTGTTGTATTCGATAATTGGTAACGACCTATCATGAAACAATAAATTCAATATTCTTGTGCGTGCCGTGTCATAGGTCCAAATTTGTCTCTGTTTTTTTTCTTTATTGACATACATCTGCGTTAGCTTTTCCATAACCGCTTTGGTGTCGTACTTTTCGAAAACTTGAGTACAATTTGCCTTGTAAGGAAAATTACACCAATTAGAGTAAGTGTACAAAGTCACTTCTACATACACAATTGCCTTATCCGTTGGCCCTCTATTAAAAGTGCACGTCAAATTACACGTATTTTGTCTCAATCTTTTGCCGGTAGTTTCCAAAATTGACACATAATCAGCATGCGCCCTTTTTGTCATGAAAACCTCGTCAACCTGAATCGACATGGTGCGCGGTGTTTCAGACAATCGACGGTGTCAGGTCCCGTAGTGTTGCTCAACAATCACACGCGTGTATTTATTAGCCAACTCTATACATCTTTAAATTTAGGCTCGGGTATATTAAGTGCAGCCATCTCTAGCGTGTTTTTATGTATTACGTGGATTACCCTTATATTTATATTACGCAACCAACCAAGGGCGTTAACGTGCGTCCTGCACGCGTGCACGGCCGCACACATTTGTAACATCGTCGGACACTTAGACACTTAGAAAAAACGTGTATCTACTCAATGTAATTCTAAGCGTTTATACAAGTAATCATAATTATGAGTACCGCTTACAATACAGTGTGCAAAAATGCACATACATCTCTGGTCCGAATTGTTGCGAACATCTTTGTTGAAGTTTGCCAAATCATTTAAGTAAAAAATTACGTATTGTGTATTCAAAAGTACGGTTGCCTGACTAAATGGAATATCACTATAGGATTGTTGGTTTGACCCAACACTTGCGTTCTACTGATCGCTCATCGGCCAGGTGATGACATATAAATGCAAACCTTGACGCGTGTGTTTAGCAACAATCAAGATGTCGGTTTATACTGAATCGCTTCGTATGGTTAAGTCCTTACAAAGTAAAACCATAGATTCTAAACGTATATTAAATGTACGAAGTAGGATCGACAAAACAAACAGTGCAACAAAAGGACATGCAGATATGACAAATAAAACCTTACTTATCCAATTTTGCGACGAATACCAAGATTACGATACGGACCGAGCATTCGATATAGGGCGTGACCGACTCCATCCCAATACTCGTGCCGCTCTACGAGAAAAACTTAAATCTGGCGATGACCAAAATACCATAAATGCACTGAAAAACTATTTCCGTTATATGCTCAACACCGAAGATATCACAACTCTCGACTCGGATCACCTTCAAGGTAAATGGAATTTTTTTAAACTTATTATAGGGTATCTTACCATGGAACAGACCGTACAAAAGAAGTTTGATCAGATATACGACGATTTCTTAGAAATGAATCAGGTGAACCAGTCGACGTCGCAGCTGCAAATTTGAGCTGATTCAGTATGATGATGATGAGTCCACGTGATCCGAGTACGCGAATATGCAGGCGCGGACCACGTGAAGTTCGCCGTCCACGGCCGCTAAACTGCCGGTCTCCACGATGTCGTACAGTGTGTTTCGCTCACAAGGAAAAGCGCTGCCGTAAGGTGTCAGCTTGCATAGCCCCTCCTGCAACACGACGTGCGCGCAGGACAGCAGCAAGCAGGCGCAGTCGTCGACGTCGTTCGCTTGACCGCTATGCCAATCACAGAGATCGTCCGCGCACGCATCCAGGGGATCGCGCGCTGCGGTGCACGCGTCCAGAATGTTCGTGAGCGATTTGGACATGCGCTGGCTTCGCGCGCGGCCATTGTGACACGATGATCGCGCGTAGAGGTTACAGTCCCCTTGTATGCGCAGCGCCACGCCGATCGCCACGATCTCGTCCGTGAGCTGCCCGGTGCACGGGTGAAGCAGCGTATTCGCAAGATGAGGCGAAACGCGTCTCTGCACGGTTTGCCTACCAGTGCGCGTCAACCACGGATGCTGCACACGATAGCTCATCTCCGCGCCGGGCACTATGCCGCGCGCGGACGCGGGTATTATTAAGCGCATCGGCGTAGTTATTTTTTACGAGTCCGCCTGTCGTGAATTTATATAAGTGCGGTAAAAAAAATGCGGTTTCGTGGCGTGCCAGACACGCTGCAATATCTATAGAACAATAGACCATTGTGGAAATATCATTTCGTACCGTGTCGCCCAAAACGTACGGCCGATTGCACCCCTAGCCATTCACCACTGCGGGCCGCGAGTATGGGTCGTAAACGCGGTTTTGCTTACGACCGGATTTCTTGAACCAAGTTCTCGCCCGGTAGTCGATTGTAGGCAAATTCGCCGAGGACACTCGAGTTGCGATCGTCCGCGTAGCTCTCGTCGTCGCGGTGGTACACGCGCACCTTGAAATCCGGGTGCGCCCGCAGCATATCCTCCATCACCTGTCACACGCCACAAGCAATATTTATTATCGTATAAAAACGTCGGGTGCCCAAAAAATGATTGCACGTATCGCGCCTGCTTTAGACGCGCCATGTGCCACCGTTGATCGCTCATCGGCCAGGCGTGCCATTCCACGAATAGCTTGGTCAATTCGCAAAATAGTCCCACCACATCAACAGCTTTGACAGGTAGGACATCTCGCTATACACTTTGCGCTGCGAGGAATCCCGAAAGTCTTCAACAAGCCCCTTCACGTCCGCCCCGCAAAGTGCGTTGCATAAGATATCCACCCAGCGATCGCTCATTTAAGGTCCAGGTTTTGCCAACCACCGACGCGCACTCGCCGTCACCCACGTGGTGCGCAAGCTCCAACATGCTGCGTTTGCGTGTGTCCGTGCAAAGAGGGCACGTGTAGGCTTTTTGCTCGATACACAAATCCTTCATGCCACGGAAACGCTCAGTAAGCGGGTTCGGCATACCTCGTTCGCGCATATTGAGGTCGCATTTTTCGTACACGGCATGTCCCTCGCTGCAGTTTTGACGTGACGAAGCGTGAGATTTACAAATGTATCATTCCATCGTATTTTTGCGCGCACTGGCAGTTCTGAGTGCAACGCGGACATCTCATTGCTTTAAGTCCTGGAATGCCATTTGCGCGACATAAACTTCGACGGGTACAAAATCGTATCTAAACTGCAATCGCGCGTACTCTCAGTTTGTCGCCGTACGATTTTTTTTGATCTAATGTATCGGAAGAAATCGGTCTATTTCTGCATCGTCGTCATCGAGCAACTTGAACAAAGTACGCACAAACTGATAAGCAAGACCAAAACTATTCCATTTTCTATATCTTCATGGAAGGGTCACGCAAACAGTCAGCAGTTGAAAGCTTTGGAATTGCAGCGACAGAGCGATAAAGTGACCTACTTGTAACACATTTCTGTTAATGGTGTTCATCATTAACAATCTGATTTTTTCGATTTTCTACGTTTCCGGCGTAAAAAAAAAAACGCCCTTACGTGCACATAAAGATTGAGTAACTCTAGAGCTGGCAAGTGTGCTCTAATCATGTCGATGGTATGGACGACTCGGAGAAACGCGCTGCTGGCGAGTGTTCTTATGGCCGCGCTATTCACATTCGCGCGTGTCGCGATCGTGCACGATGCCGCGCCGTCTTGGCTGACGTCGCACGAAGGCACGCTTCGGTATGGTACAACAGTCAAAATTCCGAAAATAATACATCAAACCCACGCCAGCACGTTGCACGCTTTACCGTTTAAGGAGGAGATCCTGTCGTGGCGAACACGCAACCCTTCCTGGTCGTACCAATTCTACACAAACGAGGATTGCGACTTTATTGTGAAACACGAGATGCCCGATTACTATCAAACGTATCGCGCGTTACCGAACGCGATACAACGCTCCGATTTTTTTAGGTACTTGATAGTGATGCACCGCGGCGGCGTGTACGTGGACGTGGACACGACATGCATGCAACCACTGGGAGAGGTAATTTTAGCAACAGACACCTTTGTGGTCGGTTACGAAAACATCTTTGACGATTACCATACCGCGCACAAGCGTACGTACTCAAAGCAAGCGCAACTATCGCAATGGTTTTTCGCGGCGACCCCTGGACACCCGGTGCTTCGCGCCGTGTGCAATCACATCAACGCCCACAACCGCATACCAGACGTGAACACCAACATATTAGATAGCACGGGGCCAGGTATCTGGACCGGCATCATCCTAAACTATAAAGACCTTTTGAACGTCAACAAGCTCGATGGAGTGCGCATGCTGTCGCAGTACAGTGTGGGGTACTCGGCGTACACTTCGGATTACATGAACCCGTACGACGACGAAATATTGGCGCGGCACAAGTTTGTCGGTTCGTGGAAAACCAAATCCACGACGCGTGTAAAGCCGGACGACGACCTGGCTCTTAACAGAGACGGATGTTATCCAATCAATCTGCGCAATATGGAATACGTGCACGTTTGTTTACCGTACGCACTGGGACAATGCACGACTGCCGAGTACAATATGCTGATCGCTTTACGTCGAAGAGGTAAGAACCATTCGGGGCAAACTCCGCTTGTGTTGTTGTTGGTGTGGAGTCGCGCTGCTAATTTTATGCAACCTTTGCGCGTATTCCAGGTTACATCATGACCGAGGAAAGTAAAACGAATGATCGCGCAATTTGGGATATCGTGACACGCATTTTGAAAGACATTAACGTCACCGACGGCGTATTCTTCGACGTCAACAGTCCTCTGAACATTTACGGCATCGCCACGCGTGGTTACGGGATAACAACCTACACACGGTTCAATAATCAATTCAGTGATCGGTTATACCGACTCACGCACGCTGCGTACGGATCTCGCGCGGACGGCATGCACCCACGCGTCATGCACCTCGCGCCAAACGCGTCGCTTCAATGGCGCAAGTTACACGATGATTTTTTGACGCAGTACAATAATGTCGCGACGTCGCGGGTCGTGTACCTACAGATTGATACAGCACTGTCCTTGTCGTATTTGCAACGGCTATGCGCAACCTTTGTCGCGCGCGCGCCAAACATTATTGTCCTGAACGTGCAGACCGTCACATTACGCAAGTTGGCCGTGCTCACCAATCGTTTTTTTCACGGTATGGCACCCGTGTGCACCATCATGCAAAAAAACGCGTTCGATGCCAAATTTCGAATCGTGCGCACCGATCATTTCACGGCCAGATACGAGTGGGCGACCGCCATGACCATCGCAACCACAAACAAGTTAATGGTGCAAACATTGTACGTGTTGACGTGCCGGGATGCCTGATCTAGAAAAACCATGTATCTCGTATTCGGACTCGTCGCCCGTTTACCGTATGACAATCCTTGTGTCAAAATTGGTAAGTAATTGTTGCGCCGTAGCGTTAGTTCCATTATCTATAGATACAAATAAGAAGATTTCCAAATCTCGGGAAGATACCACTTGATTGCACATCCGGAGGAGCTCTGCAGGTTAAGACCAGTGGTGCCGGTCGAACATACCTAAACACTCGCAAAACCGAGCTTGCATACGAGATGCGAACACGTCGCGTGGTGGGAACGTGTGAACACGGTACCGTATCGGCGCCACAAGTTGCACCACAATTAGTAAGCGTCGCGGTTCAGGTAAACGATTACATACGGCGCGGCGATAACGAAATGCTACCGAACGTAACACGTATTTCCTCCGCGTACGACGAATCAGTGGATGCGTGTCGTTTGATACTGTACCTTTTGCTGTGAAATAATTTTCCAACAAATATTCAACGAAGGATTTCCAACGAATGGCGTCAAGATCACGCCAATCAGTTGCGCATGACACTGTTTACCGACCGGGTTTTGTCTTTTTGTAACACAATTATTGGCTGCAATAGCATGCCATTTACAAATGAGAGAATCCTTGAAGGTCATACTTGAAAATGTGTCCATGAGATCATCCTCAACAGATTTATCAGAAGAATTCGTGTTATTATTTGCAGATCCCAAACTTTCGTGAGAATTACCAGAGTGTTTTGTTATATTGAATATTTTTCCTTTTTATTTGGTCATAAAAAGTTGCGCTTGTAAATCATTACATATTGACATCTTGATTACATAATAGGTCGAAACAGAAAAAAACAGGGCCCTACTTACGAAGGGTTACGTTTACGGTACAAAAACACATGCGCGTAACATTATAGATATACGTCCAACACCTAGATACGATGTGCTCATTTTGACCTCGGGCGTTTGGCGCGACGCTCTTCGCTGTAATCCCGATACTCTTGGCAGCAGGTGATATCAATTATGTTTCCACGCAACACGCGCACATTTTCCTTGGACAAATGCAATTCCCGTTTCAGTTTTTCCAGTTCCGACTTTAGATTGTTGATTTCGCGATTTTTGTCGGTGATATCCTTGCCCATGTCCGTGTTCATCATCAATAATCTGCTTTTTTCGACTCCCCATCTTTCCGAAGAACGAATTAGCTCTTCATTCATGTCCGAGACGACGTGCTCCAGCTTTTTGGTCCGGTCGCAAGCCTCATCGCGCTCTGCGCACACTTTGCGCTGCGAGGAATCCAGAAAGCCTTCAACAAGCCCCTTCGCGTCCGCCCCGCAAAGTGCGTTGCACAAAGTATCCACCCAGCGATCGCGAGTGTCCCGCAGCGATCGCTCGCTTATAGTCCACGTTTTGCCTACCACCGACGCGCACTGGCCGTCACCCACGTGGTGCAGAAGCTCCAGCATGCTGCGTTTGCGCGTGTCCGTGCAAAGAGGGCACGTGTAGGTTTTTTGCTCGATACACAAATCCTTCATGCCGACTACGGGCTGCACGGAAACGCTCAGTAAGGGGGTCCGGCATATCCCGCAGGGAATTTTTTGTTTGCGCATATTGAGGTCGCATTTTTCGCACACGGTGTGTCCCTCGCTGCAGTTTTGATGCAAGAGAGTGTGAGAGTTACAGACGTAACATTCCATCGCATTTTTGAGTGTTTTTGCGTGCACTGGCAGTTCTGAGTGCAACGCGAACATTGCATCGATGGAAGTCTTGAAATGCCGTTCGCACGACACAAACTTCGGCGGGTACAAAATTGTATCCAAACTGCGATCGCGCGTACTCTCAATTTGTCGCCGCAGCGCGTTCAGCAGATGGCCGGGGGCGTCACCCGCGGCGCTAGCGGTGTGGGTGTTGCAGCTGCCCATATGTTATGAAAATGAATTCTGCTTGTCGATTTTCCACCTAAATAGACCACCGCACCCATGCATATTTTTCAAGAAAGATCTATCACCGGCTCAATACTCGGGATAAAAACACCGAAGAAGGCGCCCTAACAGAGCAAAAAATACCGCGTACCGCTCGGAGTCGGTCGCCAGCTTTTGTTCGTAGGCCTTGGTCTCGGCTTGAACACGTTTCTGCTGCGACTCCGTGTCGGTCTGGATGCGCATCTATTCCGCTTTTCGCGCGGAAGAGATGCCTGCGTTCCGTTTCCAGCTCCTGCGTCACCACCTCCTGCGTGCGTTCGGCCACCAAAGCCGCGGTGCGCTGATGACCGCGAGAGCGTGCTTCGATGCCATCATAAATACGGGACCTGCCGCTCGTTATTGTCATTTTCACTCGGCTTCCCAACCAACCGACTAACCAACTCACACTCCAAAACAGCCCATTAGGCTTTTGTCAAAATGTTTGTCTCCGATTCCTCGACTAAAAGCTCGGGTAGTGGAAGCTCGGAAAGTGAAAGCGTAGAGCAGCTCAAAGAAAACAACGACTCAGAAAAGTCAGGGGTGCGGTACAATACAAACGACAAGAAGCGTCCGTCGCAAGTGACGGTCGCTATAGCGAAAAAGCTTCGCAAAATGTCTAAAGAACTCAAGACCCTAACCAAAGATTTGAGCAACGGCTCCTCAGAATCCGAGGACTCCGAGGACTCCGACGGCGAATATTTTGAATCGGATGCCCGCAACAAGTATAGTCGTCAGCCGTACTTTGAATTGATGGACGACTTGTTGCAGTACGTGACCAAAAACAAGAAGGTTGACTCAAAGTCGCTGTTGCAAATTGCGGAAGTCGGTGTTAAACATGACTTTCTAATGATATTCCTAGTGTTGCACTGCAACTTTGACGTCGAGAAATTACAGTTTCGGGACGAGGCAAGCCGTAAAAGATTTGGGACAGTGGTGGATATGTTTCAACCCCATGAGACGTGCCGCGTGTTGCACGGCATCGTGCCGGCTACATATCGCCCAAAAAAAGTCACTTGGAAAAGGAACCTGGTGCCGCCGTGCTGCTTTTATCCCTGAAAGAGAATTAAGAGGAATTTGCGACTCTTCCTACTGTGTTCGCGCATATGGATTGCCTGAAAGAACAGCCTAATTTACTTGTTGGCGAATGCAGACCCGATGCGTTGTGCTGTAGATTTGAACCTGATGGAACACGCTAAATTAATTTTTGAACAGAGGGAAAGGCATAAGTATAACTAATGAGTGAGGTGTCTTCCGCTGACAGGCCGTTTGCCTAACTTGGAAGGATATTGGTTGTGTGCACAAAATCTTGCCTGTAGTTTGTAAGACACGCAAGATTAAATGTTACGTGGTATTGAATCTCTGCTGAGACCTTGTTTTACTGAATTCTTTGTTCCCCTGCTGACTGTTCTTGAAAAGCACCGCCCGAGGTTTCACCATCCACTTGCAATGTGGAAGAACCAAGAGGCACCATGAGTTCTTTAAAAATTGCGTGAAACGTGATCACTGGAACGTTGTACAAGCCTAAGTGGCGAAGCCCAAAAACTGTTGACAGGTTAATAAGTTCCTTTTTACTGAGACAGACCTACGCAGGCCTCATGTGCGGGGCAAGCCTTTGAAGCCGTTGAAGCCTTGAGTGAAACTGAAGTTTTGAGTACCCTGCAACCTCGTTTTTTTATGAAACTATCTATGCTTGTATATAATTTCTCGCCTTTTGACCTGACTAGTAACTTTAGCTTTTTTCCACCATATTGTATGGCCTTACGTATAAAATATATTGACTGCGCCTTTGTCCGCTGCATTTGCTGATACGGCGAAGCCTTTTCGTTGACCGGTCACCGTACGTTGTCGCCGCACCTGAATGTGCCCTCAAGTGCCTCACGCAGCATGACCAATAGGCGAGCCGGCTGCAAGTGGCCGCCGGTCGCAAACCTATAGGATCTATAAAGCCCCTCTATATTTTGCCCCAACCTGGTGTGTGATATGGTAAAACATGGCCAAAGGCGGACCGAAGTCCGGCGGAAGAAGCATCAGCAAAGTTTGCCCGGGGCCAAGCCACAGGGCGTTACCGAGACCGCCTCCGTAAACCGCCACCACGACTTTCGCCGCTCGGAATAAGCGTAGCTGCGAGGGGAAAGAGCTGTGCAGCATGTTGATCGCCAGCATAGGGTTTGACTGATGAATTTGGGCAATTTTTTTGAAACCACAAAAACCGTTGATTCGATATCAGCTCGGTCGCGTGCTTGCTGCGCGATCCTCTGATTGCTTGCCTGACTTCAGTCAGGTTCTCGGACACATCCAACCTCCTTTGTTGCGACATAGAGGGCACCGCTATAGAGCGCGTGTCGGTACACACTTTGCGTGCATGGTTTTCGAAGATTGTCAAAGTCGGTACACACGGCGATCCCCTCGACGACGATAGGCAGTAAACAGCTCGGACATCCACCCTCCGTTACCTTCGTGCACTCGGCGACGGAGCAACCCTCGACCTGCTAACCTAGTGTAAATACGTATACCATCATCACGTGGCGCAGTAAAGATACTTTGCGTGTTGTACGCGGCGTCATGTCCATCGTCACCCAACTATGCATGGCGGATGATTCCTCCCAAAGCGAGGAACCGTCGGAGGATACGCCGGGTCCGTCCACCGCCACGGTAGAGCCAAATCCCCCAGCGAAGAAAAAGCCGGTTTTGCCCACCTCCACGTATGAAATCCTTAATTTATTGCCTTCGTACTTTGAAAAACAAGCAGAGCTTGATGCTCTAAATAAGGCTTTTTTACGTTAAAAATCGAAGTAAGTTTATCTGAGGACGCGCAAAACCCTACGCCGATATGCAGTTTTGAATTATGCGAGACGAGCACGTCCAGGTCCAATACTTGTAAAGAGCAAGACGGTGCATTAAGATACACCAGCGATTACTGTGTACCAGAAACTTGGAATAGCTCAACACCGCGTGTCAAAATGCTTTGTAGAATTGGCGATTCACCACACCAATATACGTATTCCACCACATTCCAGATGGACCCCATGATAAATGGGTGGTTTGAAAAATTCTTGAATATGCCCAGCGATAACACTTTTGTGAAGGCCAATTGCGAAAACGCTGCCATTAGGATTGAAAAGTTTCGTCATTTGTGGTTTAAGATTTTAAAACCAAAACAATCTAATACCGTTATTAGAACTTCAAACGCCGAGGTGACGGATCTCATGATGAATTTTGAAAGGCCCGGGAATTTCGGCATAAATGAATCTAAATACTATGTTGAACGTGTTGATGAGGCAAGTAATGAAATGGTATCTTCTCCTTTATTTATTGCTCAAGTGGGTAAAGTGTTGATACAGCGCAAAAATGACAAAGCTGATCCGATTCACAATGCGATATCACAGCCGGGTGATCGTTACTACGACATCGGATGGCATGCTAATTTATCGCTACATATACACGTTGATTTAATAACAGGGGACCTTTCGCGGGTGAAACCACCAAATATATGGAATGATGAGGATAACTGCGAATACGATCACCCCTATGATGACAATACGCATGCGTTCATTATTCGCAAACAAGGTACATATATGGAATTACACTATAACAAGTGGCTACATCACAATGAAAATTGGATATGTACTGTCAAAAAAGAAGGTGAAGATTATTTTACACGGATTCAAGTGGCAATAGATCCGGGCCCTTTCCGAGCCTTAACTACGAAAAGTCATCTCGAATTTCATATAACAAATACCGCATTAAACCTAAATTTTATGTACGTTGCGCACAATTGGCACGGTTCGAGCGTCTGGTAGTGATGCAGAAAGCTAGTCATACGTTCGCGCAAAAGTTTGGAATCGTTGATACACCCAATTTGATCAGTCATATCTACGACATCCGTACCTACTGTAGCGCGGCACAGCCTTTGTATTTGTTTGGTCAGCTCCTCGTGGCTTCTCTACAGAGTTACAAAACATGTACATCGGGGATACATTTTTCTGACACTGTGTTTCGCTCTCTCTCATTACGACGATCGTACGGACCGATTACACACATATTCATATACTCGTCGCCGTATCTTTGCATAAGATATCGATTTGCGTTCTTTACAAGTGGTAACCACATATCGTCGAATGGTACGCGTTTGATATTTTGCACGTCGCTTAAACTAAATCGATTTGGATTGCCCGGCTGGCCTTTCTCCCTCCAGTGACTTCCGTTGTTGATCGATGCAAATATATCTATAAACGGGTATCGCCATGGGTAAGACCCAGCGAAAGGCGTGTTGACCAAAGATAATTTGTAATACTCTCGGTTACTATTCACTTGATATTCGTACGTAAACCTTTGTAAACCTCTGATAAAATATTGATAATTGGTAAACACGATCACGTCTATGTCATCATCCCATATGGTATTGGACCTTGATGCAGAACTGCATCTATAGCACTTCCAGCGTGCAAACTATACGTCGTCCGCGTGCTATTTGCAACGGCATCCAAATGATGTAACAACCGTCTAGTTAATGCGTCATCGTGACGTGTTCGAGCGTACTGATGCTACGTATTCTTGAAAGTGGTCCAAGTGTGTACAGCCGACGAATTTTTTACACGTCCGCTCAATTTTGTTTTATGTGGTGGAGTTACGCCGGAATCGCTGTACATATAATTTAGGTTGTTGTTTATGAAAGACCTTGTAGGACATACATTTTCATGCAAGAATAGTAGGAAGATTATTCTTGCATACTCAATACGTACATTGTATTCCTGAGGACGTCGATGCTGAAAGGTGTTGCGCATAGTGTACAACTCCGATGCAAATTTGATCGAGACCATGACATTTACTTCTGTTCGATACGTGCTGGTATTTATACATACACCCGTTGATTTGAAATATATATCATCTATATGTTGCATGTCCCCTAGTTACACACGCCTTAGCACGGGATGGCTTGCAAAGCCCAACAGACACGAACGTCACGTGAAATTATAATTTTACCACCACCCATCCCTCCCTCACCACCCCCGCCATCGCCTCCGCCTCGTCCCCCGCCTCCGTGCGCACCGCCGCCGTCTCCGCCACCCTCGCCCCACCTCCGCCTCCACCATCGGCTCCGCCTCCGCCTTCACCGCCTCCGCCGTTGCCTACACCGTCGCCATCGCCTCCTATCACCACCGTCATTAGCTCCATCGCCACCATCACCCTCCACCGTCGCCGCCAACATCGCCACCCCCGCCTTTGCCCCGTACCGTCCCAAAACACCACCCTTTCCGCCACCACCTTCACCGCCTCCGCCATCGATTGATATTCTGCTATATTCAACTCTCGCTAGTGTAATCTATGTTATCATATCGCCACACATACAGTAATCACTCACCAATAAGAAAGTCCTAAATTTGGCATAATAGGCATAAAAACCTTAAAATATGCATAGTACTGGGAGTGATGGGTCATCGCTTTCGATCGATACGGAGCATTATGAGTAGCAGAAACACCCACACCGCTAGCGCCGCAGGGCAACGCCCCCGCCCATCTGCTGAACGCGCTGCGGCGATGAGATGAGAATACACGCGATCGCAATTTAGATACGTTTCTGCCGCAAAGAGGGCAGTTTAAGACTTGAGGGTACATTCAGGTGCGGCGATAACGCACAGTGACCGGTCAACAATAAGGCTTCGCCGTATCAGCAAATGCAGCGGACAAAGGCGCAGTCAATGTATTTTACACGCAAGGCCATACAATATGGTGGAAAAAAGCTAAAGTTACTAGTCAGGTCAAAAGGCAAGAAATTATATACAAGCAGGGTACCCAAAACTTTAGTTTCACTATGGCTGTTTCATTTTGTCCGAGTTAAAACCTGGTCGACTTTCTGCAATAAACGCCTATCCTTTTTGTAGTCTGCTGGATGTTGCCTCTGGCTATGCACTTCAAAATATGTGACTCCGATAATAGTGACTCAAGTGTCAAAGATTGTGACAAACTCACTTGTGAATGGCAAGAGGTTTTTCAAACCCCCTTGCAGACTGAGTCCAATTTCAAGCATCCTACGCAGAGCTTCGTAGGGGTATTGTCAAAACTTCTTCTGTAAAATTAATACGAATGTAGCAGTCTCGGAAAAGTCTGTAAAGTGAAAACATGTCTATTTCGGCAACAACTCGCCACTGTCAGGAGGTGGGACAGGTTGCACTGTGTCGATCATAAACTTCGGGATGCCGGCTCCGAAATACGCTTTGGTGTTATGCTGCCATACGCGCGTCTCCTGCAAACGAAGGTATTCTTCCGTCAACAAAACTTGGTTGGCGGTGGCCTGCTGCTCTACCGAGTACCGCTCGGAATCGGCCACCAGCTTTTGCTCGTAGGCCTTGGTCTCGGCTTGAACACGTTTCTGCTGCGACTCCGTGTCAGTCTGGATGCGCATCTCTTCCGCTTTTCGCTCGGCCGCTGACACCAAACGCTTGCGTTCCGTTTCCAGCTCCTGCGTCACCACCTCATGCGTGCGTTCGGCCACCAAAGCCGCGGTGCGCTGCTCCTCCATGGCTTCGTAGTTCAGCTGGATGGACTGTGGCACCACGGGCTTGGTCATGCGAACCCCCATGATTTGTACACCCTTCACATGCTCGTTGAGCTCGGACTGCAGTGCAAGCTGAAGTAGCTCGTCCAAAGTGGCAAAATCGTCCACATACACCTGCCTCAACGTTTTGTTTGAGCAGAACTGGTTGATCTCGTGGTGCACCTTGTCATGTATCCAAATTTGGTCGTAGTCCACGCCATAGGTCTTTACCACCTCGTACGCATGCTCCACGCTTAAGGTGTTCACAACCTCCACGCGGTCGAATTCGGACATGATTCCGTCTTTGGTACCGCAGGGCACTTTGCGGATCACGTCCGTCTGCAAGCGGACGTTGATATTCACCATGCGCGTGAGGTAGGGCAAGTGCAGATAAAGACCCGGTCCTACCGCGGTGTCCAACAACCGACCTCCGCGGAAGTAGAGTCCCACATGCCCCTCCTCCACCTGAGACAAAAAAGAATAAGCGCATACGTAGAATAAATTGTGAAACGCCAAACGCAATTGCAACTTTCCAAGGTGCGAAGCAGCCATCTTTTACGCGAGAGGTAAACTATAAATGACCTATTCGGTGGCGGCCAGTCGTTTAAAGCTGCAACAAAATAACCGTATAGGTTACGCGATTTATTATTTACGGTTCTCGTACGAACGACTCACGTACACCGTACGATTTAATTCTTTTGATCTGACGTATCGCAAAATTTTTGTCTATATTTTGGACCGTCGTCATACAACTTGAATAAAGTAAGCAAGACCAAAACTTTTCCTTCATTTCCTGATACCTCATGGAGGAGCCACGGAAACGATATGCAGTCGAAAAAGTTTTGGAAAAAGGTAAAGTGATTGAATTAATTCACTTACTACAGATGGTAGAAGAGCTGTCTTCGTTACTTTTGCCACGAGATATATTTGCCCTTGCCTGTTTGAACAAGTCTTCTTTAAAGTATTACCTTGAGGAAATCTTTTCAGTAGAAGAAGAGCTTAAGAAATTTGCTGTGGAAGAACAAGTTGAGGCTGCGCCGCTGGATATGCCGGCCGGTCCGCGCGATGTAGGTTTTGACTTCTTCACCGAAAGTGCAGACAGGGAACAGGAGGCAGGAAAAAATTACTGTAAGAATGCTTGTACACCGCTGGGTCAATTTGCGACCGCATGTTTCAACGCAGCAGTTATTCATCGTAGAGATACTATGAGCCGCGTAGCGTATGGCGTGCGAACTGCGTCTTCTCCTTTTAGTGAACTTGCGCTGCAGGTCAAAGATTTTCTGCACCGACGTTATTCTGGGCTAGAAATTTTGGCGAACAGAAGAAAGTGGGATTTGGTAGTGTATCACTCCGTGCGGTATTTTTGTAAAGATTTCTTCCAACATGAACAAAAAAATGTACACCGTGAGACACTGCGATGTGGGATAAAGCGAGGATTTTTCTACCAAAACAGCAGCACTGACATAATTACTACGATGGATTCCGCAAGGGAAATGGTCACTGCTCTCTTCTTTGCTGATGTGCTTTGGATAAGTTCAGACGACACAAGCGGCAGATCTTATTTGACGACCGAATGGTTTAAGAAAATAATTTACGAAGGTACGTGGGATACTGTTTTATGCTCACAAAGTTTTTATTTTTAAAGAAAGAAAACTGAGGTTGTGCTACTTTTTGCAGTTATGTCAAAAGAAGTAAATTTTTTTGCCAAGGTCAAAGACCATGTATTTCGTAATATCATTTACGCGTTTCAAGATGCTGCACCGGAAGTTATACCGGTACTGCTCACTTTGGGTCCACTCTCATACAGTGTGCAAGAACATCATCTACCAGAACTCTTGAACTATAAAGAGTATAAAGCATTTGTTCCGGATATACAGGAATAGTCGGTGGCACCTCCGTACCGTTGCTGCAAGGCAACCTAAGAAACGTTTTTGCTGCAGAGGAATGGGTCCACGTGTGTTCAAAACTGTGTCACATTATTTACTATAAGGAGTGTTTAATGATAGATTGGTTTCAGGAGTTGATGGGGTCTGCTGGAGAGCAAGAGAAGGACCACCTCAGCAAACGCTTGGAGTTGTTTATGCTTCACACTGCATACGTTTTGGACCGGGTGTTTAAAAGCCAGGCGGAAAACAAATTTAACCCCGATTGGGTGCATCTCTTTTGGTCGTGTTTACTCTCAACACACCCTGGCCGACCCGCGCTGTTGTGTGCACGCTACTGCTACAGCCGTATTGATTTTTCAAAAGTAGTTTTGACAATACCCGAAGGACACACAGAGAACGCTATGCTCTACGAAAATTTGCGTAGGATGCTTGGATTTGGAGACAGTTTGCAAGGGCGTTTTCCAAACCTGTTGCCATTCACGGAAAAGTTTCTCGCAATATTTGACCACTGCGTCACTGTTATCGGCTTCGATTATTTTTGGAAGCACGGGTCTGGCGGCGGAAAGGAGGATAGTCGTGTATTGGAAAGAATCGAATATCGAAGAATTTTCTGACCCTGCAACTTCGCTTTTATTAAAACTCT